>JBBYHQ010322835.1:0-15378 GCA_038382645.1 Spergularia azorica | reverse complement strand
CAATCCTTCACCAGAAGGAGGTGAAGGAGAAGGATGATAATGAATTGGGAAGGGGAAGAGAGTTATGACTGGAGGCAAAGGGACTCGGCAGTTTGCATTTACACTTTTGGTTACGTGGACACTAATTTGTCGAGGGGAGTATGGAGATGACACATCAGAGCTGAGGTGGCTTTTATTTTTGCAAACGCTTTAAAAATTCGACATGTCAGACGCTATGCTAGTCTATTAATCTATATATCTTATTAAAACAGGCTTTTTTTGAGCTCCCACAACCATTGGAAGTTTCTAGAAAGTCATATTATTTATTTGAAATTGTATTTAAATCATAATATGGTAAGTGAACAAAAAATTTAATCATACATCGACTAGATTAGTACATGATATGGTAAGTGAATAAATAATTAAATATAAATTCTACATAATATAAAAAGTAAAAATAATTATATAAGAATTGTACATGTTACAGTAGGTAAAAATTTGTAATTTTGAACTCAAGAAAAAAATGTAATTCAATAAAGAATTGTAAGTGATTTGGTAACTAAAATGATTATCATGTGATCACCACTAAGTACTAACTTTGTTCAGTTATAAAATGTGTAGGGCCGGAACACGAGTTAACTAAAATGATTATTATGTGATCACCACTAACTTACTATATACTCCTCCATTCAGCTATAAAACACGTAGGATTGGAACACCTCTTTTAAGAAACTTGGAAAAAAGAATGAGCTTTAAGCCTCACTTGGTATAAAATTAAAATATAGGGTCCACCGCACTTGTATTTTCCAAATTAATAAAATAGGGGTCTTTTGGTCTTTACATGTACAAATAAGGAAATATTTTAAGTAGGGAGTTTTAAAGATGAACATTTTAAAATGAAAAGTAGGAAGTTCATAGCCGAACGGAAGAATTAGTGCATATCGATTGAATATTTTTTTAGGACTTATACCTATAATAACTATCGATCTGTATATAGGACATTGTGTCGCGATTTTAGATATCGTCTGCATATATGATATCAAAGTAACATATACTAAAAAAAGATCACAGTCGTGAAAAATGATTCTAATTTTACATGGTTATGAATCAATTTCACATATAGTACTTTAGCTTGAATCTGTTACTTTTCTTCTTACAAACTCTTTTATAATGCGTACAATACACCCCGAGGGTATGCACATCGCACAGATTTTCCTTTATATATTATAGTGAGTATTTTCTATACATTTTTGGGTATTTCGTATATCTTTATGAGTATTTTTTGTAGCTTTTCAACTTTTGGTGTAATGTTATTGTTTGCAAACATGATCGACCGATAAAACTATGAATATGAATACCAGTGTACATAAACCTGGGTGTTTTTTTTAGTTTCTATTCGGTATTTTTAGGTTGTTTTCATAACAAAATACTCATTCGGTATTCGTATTAGCATATGTCAATCTAAAACAATATTTATCTATTAATTTTAATATAGTGTTTTAGGAAAATGTAGAGAGATGGGTTGGGCGCATAGAAGAAAAAGTTAAGGTAGTCTATACTAGAATAATTGAAGCCAACAAATTGTGTTAGTGTTGGTGTTAAAAACAGTGTTAGATGTAGTGTTTTGTTAAAAAAAAATAAAAAATACATATAATTTTTTTTACAACTACAGAGTATACATATAATGATTTATAAAAAAATATTTTTAGTTAAAAATGAAATTCACTATCTATTTTCCCCCATTAAACGGCATCTGCAATCGGATGTTTGTGAACATAATTGATAGTACATAGAGTTTGATTTTCATAAAAAAAAATAACCCTCATTTGCTAAATTCTTACAAGAAATGTTAGCATTAAGTGTCAAGGTTTGAAGTTAGTATCCATCATTAGTTCATTACAACAGTTAAACATTTAAGTAGTGGAAACAATGTGAAATTAGAGTTTAATGTATAGAAATGAAATAATGATTACAGTAATAGTTCTTATACTACGGTCAAATATTTATCGGTTCATCTTTATTATCATAATTGGATATCATTATTAAGAGACTCGTGCAACGCACAGGCTTACATCTAGTAGATAAGTATAGATAGGTACCAACATCTATCGAAGTTGTTGTATAAGGAAATCATTTGCAGATTTCCATTTGACTTTGTTATGGTTCTTTATAATCAACAGCGCATGATTGCTTGATTTTAAGTTGAAAAGCAAAGAAAATCAAAATCACCCGTAGCTAATCAACTACAATCAGAATAAGAAATGACCAAAATGATCAATTCCTAATATAAGAGCGTTTCTAGAATATAAACAATAAAAATTTACAATCCAAATGATAACAAATAAATAGTTTGATAGTAGTGCAAATACAAACTCTATAGGAACACTATTTCTACAACTCTATAAATATCTTTCTTCCCCTAACTATGTTTCTCGCTCACAAAAACGTATTGCACAATGCATGTGTTTGTCATCAAAATCAAGCAAACAACCAAGGTATATATACTAATTCGAACTAACATGTAACCGACACATTGGCAAACAAATAGTTAAGAGTCACCATGTTTAATATTATATTAAAGAAAAAGTTAGAATTTATCATTAATTTAAAGTAAACATAAATAAATAAAACTCATGTAGAATTCATTGTAATATTAATGATTTATTTATTTCATATATTAATGAAATACTTTTCATGAACCTATTATGTATACGTGACTTTTTTAGAATAAAAATTTTAAATTCTCCCCCCTTGGACAGGTAGGATTAGTGAACTTCTTATGTTAGCCTATTAATATTATGTGATATTTCATATGAATCTGTCTTCCCATCATTAATTATATAGCAGAGTTTATTTCTCACCCATGTCTGCACAATTCCTATGACCACAAATTATAATAATTATACCTTGAACCTACCCTTTCAACCTTTGCATTTTACCGTGCACGTTCTTAACCTTACTTATTGTTGACACATCACTTGTTATATTAAATTTAATTTCTATTTTTTATAAATAGAGTACATATAAGCAATTCGAGAGCACCAACCAAAAGATAGAAAACGCATACTTTTTGCTTATAGTCTTATTGATAAAAAAAAAATCTATAAATTTGTGAAAATGGATGCTTCGTTCTCTCTCGATATTTTGAAGCCCGACTTTCTAATTAGTTTTTGGCTCCCCCCGCCCAACCAGGTTTGTTTATAATAAAATACTTATAATTTAGATAATCCACACTCTTGTCATACTATCTTTCACTTATTTATTCGAACTTTCCTTTAGACCAAAAATTATTATTTGCTCTAGTCTATTATTATAAATGCTTTATTACATTTTTCGTATTCGTTTTAAAAAATTCGTATCTACAACGTTTTTAACTTTGAATATTATCACTCTCTTCCAGACTTGAGTCTTGAAACGATAATTCCAAATTTAAAGACGTCTAATTATAAAGTGAGTCTTGAAATCAAAACTGCTATTTTCCCCCTTTTTTATTTAAAGATTTTAGAAGGAGGGTCATGATGAACGAGATAATATCTACCACGTTCTGCTTCATTGTAGTTTTAAAAAGTTTTTAGCAAAAAGCTGAATCTTAAGATTGTTAGCTATATGATCTAAGTCTTAAAAAATAGAATAGCATTTTGTTTAAGGAACAAGTTTTTGAACTGATACTCGAATTTTTTGTTGGTGTATGTGCAGGTCTCAGGTCACGATGATGATGTTTCAGCCCCTGTGTAGTTTTGTGGTGCCGTTAGATCCGTAACGTTGTTGTTTGTTTCTCATGGCGTATGTTTGTTTCTTCATAAAGTCAATAAGTTTATTACAAGCCCAAGAAAAATTTGCATTGTAATAATAATACCTCAATAAAACGTTCTCGATTTGTGTGTCATGTGTCTAAATTTGTGTTACGTGGTTGGTATATTTATGATACGCAATTTAGTTTGCGTAATGAGATTGAAAAGTTTACATGGCGTGTTTAAACACGTGGTTTGTCATGTGCTTCACGAGGTGAATTGAAGTCAGACTTGAGTTGGTTGAATAAAAATCAAATAAATAGGGAATCAAGTAATGTCCCGTAATTGCGAAAATTGTATAACGACAAGCTAAGCTACATAGTCGAGTTGTTCGCACACGTCGTGTAAGCAAAACGAAAGAATGCGCAAATAAACTAAAGTCGAACGAATCGAGAAATCATTAGGATAAATTAACCCTAACCCCATTTAATTTGGGTAGCCTGTAAATAAACCACCCTCTGGTTTTCTCTAATCAAGGGACCAAGACCCAAAAGAGTGGGCTAACATTTCACCTCGAGCTCTCTATTTCCACCACCCAAAATTTATATAATGATGGTATAATAGCGTATACACCCTAAGCCTTATCATATTCATTTGGCCAAGGAAAAATAATCAAGATAATCCTCTCAAATCCCCTTTGCTAATCAGCTAATCCGCAAAATTCGGCATCGAATTTGCAACTAGTCCCTCCATTTATTTCGATTATTTAAGCATTCCTTGACAATGTCTTTTGAATTTCCCCTTTATTATTTTAGGCAAATAGTTGTGACAAGAGTTTTCATAATTACCCTTACTAACTATATTTATCCATCTCATAATTGGGTCATTTAACTTATAACTAGTTTTTGCTCCCGTGAATTCGCGGGACTGCTAAAAATTATGAGTGAATCGCGTCTCGAGACAAAAATAATATAATATGTATCTCCCGACTTGCGATTTTTTTACTCTAAAATGAAAGGGAGAAATTGGATGGGAATTTCAAAAAAGACGATGAGAGTCACCGTCGATTGTAATACAAATTTTGCGTAACTATCGTGTTCATTATCAATATCATAGGGTGATTATACATGACAAACTTTCTATAAAAGAGTACAAGAGTAACAACCATCTCGCTTTCAATATAAATGTTCAACCAATTTCCTATATATAAACAATCTAAAGGTCCAAATTGAGGAGTGAGTATCCTTTGTCCATCATTCTGTTGTCTCACTCCCTTCACCACTTCAGTCAGATTTAAAAAAAAAATCATTTATCTTAAAAAAATAAAAACATAATTTATTAAGCTTTTAATGTAACTTTTCAAACTTCTGATTGGAAATATACATGGAATATAACACAAAATAAGACAAACGATCCTCATTCTCAAATATAAGTCTATTTTGCATGTGTTATCATCCTAGATGACCAAATGGCAAATATAGAGTGCTATTTTTCTTTGGATAATAAATGTTAATTAACTTAGTCGTATTAAAAATCATAGAATAATATTACACAATGAACGACTCACCATATATTAAATCATTTTAGTTAAACTATCTCTATATTAGTTAATGGAGGAATAATTATAACATTCATGAACCAATTGTATATGCCCTTACTTGAAATTATTTGCGGGCCTGCGTTCTTTTATAAGGCATAAAGTCTTTATCTGATACTCTGATTTTCATTCTTTAGTATCCAATATCTATTCCCCCCAAATGTATTCCTACTCCTCTTAGTATATAGAAATCGCATATATTCTCATTGCCTTTACTATCCCCCCTCTCTCTCCCCATACTGCCCAGCCACCGATGTACTCTTATCTACTCGACGTGTCGGTCCAAACCTGGAATTGTCTCTTTTGAATTCAGTTCAATTCTTTCCCCAAACTTTTTGTGTTTGCTGCGTACTTATTTTTATATCTCCACTCCACTTTAGTTTCCTTCAGAGCAACCAATCTCCCACAAAATCCCCATCAACACACGAAACTCCCACAACTCATCATCTTCTTCCAAAAACTGTCATCTCAACACCTGATCCCAAAATAATTTTTTTTGTCTTAAATCTACACAGTCTATAAAATATTTAATAAAACAAACGAAATAGAAGTCTTCGTAGTTAGTTAATTAATCAAAGTGGTTATAAGGTAAAATAGCAGAAATGAGAAATTGTAATGTTTTTTTTTTTTTTTTTCTAATTTAAGATATGTTAACTTAAAGTTTGTTTGTCGTTAGTCAAAGAAAATCAAACAATATTGAAAAGTAACAATAATAAATAAAATAGGTACCATTTTAGCCTAAGGCCATGCGTGAGGAGGAAGCTTCCCTCGAGATACCCTGTAAGGACCAAAGCTTACTACATCTCAGCCATGGCCAAGAGAGGGCGGCCGCCCAAACCAAAGGCACCACCAGATCAGTGAAAGTCAGACGAGTCTTCTGACACTCATTTGGAGGAAAAAGATGGAGAATCGGAGCCGAAAACTTCAACCCAGCTACCTCGATCACCGGTTCTGCTCGGCGACATCATCGAGAGTGCGTTACACAGCTCAGGTAACAATCGAATCCATAGTAAGTCCTCTGATAAGCATGATGTAGTGACTGATAAGCCTGATTCACTAGTTAATGAGAATGTGATACCAGCAAACTCTGTTAAGAAAACTTGGAAAAATGTAGTGAATAGTGGGAAGAATACAGGAACGAAATTACATCTTCATGAGGAGATAACTGATGAGATAGTGATTGAAAAGGATGACATTGAGGAAGAATTGGGTAGATGGAAATGTACTCTTGTTGGAAATGTACTGGGTGCTAAGCCACAATTGAAGGAGATGAAGGCGTTTGTAACTAAGCATTGGGGTGAAATTGTTGTTCCCGATGTGCAGTATTTCAAAAGAGGGTGGTTCATCTTTAGATTTTTTACTGAGAATGATATGAATACTGTGCTGAAAGCTGGACCATGGAGGGTGGGAAATAATGCTCTGATCTTAAAACAATGGTCACCCACATGCTCGCAGGAACTGAACTCTGTCACGCAGGTGCCAGTTTGGGTTCTCTTCCCGGAGTTGGACCCATGGTACTGGACAAAGAAGGCATTAAGTAAAATAGCCAGTAGAATAGGGAAGCCTTTGTGTGCTGATAATACCACCACTCACAAAGACAAGCTGTCTTTTGCAAGGGTACTAATTGAGGTGGATGTATCTCAGAAACTACCTGATTTCATCACTATTCGTACTCCTTACTCTGGGCTTATGGAACAAAAAGTGGAATACGAATGGGTTCCTTACTTTTGCCAGGGATGCAGAAAACTTGGGCATGTAGTTAAGGATTGTAGGCATGCTAAACCTAAGCCTAAGATACAAACAATAGACAAAGTCTATAAGCTTGTAGTGAAGAATACTGAATTTGTTGAACCAATTGTCTCCAAGGAGCTGCCTCCTACTCAACAACCCCAACATGACATTGTTGAGGACAATGAACAGGTGGTGCTAGACTCCCCAACAGAGGAAACGGTTGATAGTATGGGATTCAATAAGCTAAGGGAGCCAAATATCAAGAAGCCAAGGTCAGCTGAGTTAATTGTTCCAACCTCTCTGAAAAATAGATTTGATGCTCTGCTTACAGTGGGTATTCCAAGTGCATTATGGACAGAAAAGGAGCATGAGGATGCTGTAGGGGAAGGAGAACCCCCTAACAGCCAATGTTGATTGCAGCTTGGAATGTGAGGGGTTTAAATGATCCCCTCAAGCAACATGAGGTTTAACCTCATGTTGAAATACAAGATAAATATTATTGGAATATTAGAAACTAGAGTAAAAGAAAAGAAAGCAGCTGCAATTATTAAGAGAACATTTGCTAGTTACAAGGTGGTGAGTAATTATTCTGCTCACTACAATGGAAGAATCTGGGTTTTGTGGAATAGTCAACAGGTGAATGTAGATATAGAGGAGGTGCATGAACAGCTCATTCATTGTAAAGTATCCCATTTAGTCCTAAATCAGAGCTTTTTAGTCACTTTTACATATGGGAGCAATGATGCACAAAGAAGGAATTTATTGTGGGATAAGCTAAGGGAAATTAGGAGTAAAACTCCTTGGATAGTCTTAGGAGATTTCAATGTGATAAGATTTGCACATGAGAAATCTGGGTATTATGATCCAATTCAGAGGGATATGGATGATTTTAATGAGTGCATAGCACATTGTGATCTTAATGATATTCATAGTCAAGGACAGCTTTTCACCTGGACTAATAATCAAGATGGTGATAGGAGGACTTGGACTAAATTAGATAGAGCTATGGTTAATGCTGCTTGGATCATGCAATTTCCAGACTCTTTTGGAAACTTCTTACCTTCAGGCATATCTGACCATTATCCTGTGGTAGTTTCAATTTTTCCAACTCCAAAACTGAGGAAGAATTTTAAATTTCTGAATTGCAGAAGCATGCATCCAGAATTTAGCAAAACCGTGGAGGAAGCATGGAGTATTGGAGTTCTTGGTAGCCATATGAAAGTTCTTTTTCAGAAAATGAGAAATGCCAAGCATGCACTGTCAAGTCGTCACAAGAGATCTTTTTCAAATCTGTCTCAAAGAGTTCAAAAATGCAAAATTGATCTTTTAAGGAAACAAGATGAACTCAATGCTCATTTGGACAGTGCTGAGTTGTATGATGCTGTGGAGCAGGAAAAAGAAAGGTATTGTAGATTGAAAATGGCTGAAATCAGTATGCTAGGGCAGAGGGCTAAAGTGAATCACATGAATCATGCTGATTGCAGCTCCAGATATTTCTTTTCAAGGATAAAAGAGAGGCAACACCACAGCATGATTGGGAGAATTACTGATATGGAGGGTAACATTCAAGATTCACCTGATAGAATATCTAAGGCTTTTGTGGACTACTATATTGATTTAATAGGTAAAGATACTCATGTGCATCCTCTAGATACTGAATTTGTGAGAAAGGGAGCTTGTCTGGAGAAAGCAAAGGCTGACACACTCATTCATGACATTACCAGGCAGGAAATTAAGGATGCTTTGTTTAGCATGGACCCGAACAAATCTCCTGGGCAAGATGGCTTTTCAGCAGGCTTCTTACAGAAAGCTTGGAGTCTGATTGAAAAGGATTTTTGTGCAGCTGTTTGGGAGTTTTTCAGAACTGGAAAAATGTCAAAGCAGGCAAATGTTACCAGGGTTACACTAATTCCTAAAAAAGAGCATCCTAATAGTGTAGCTGACTTCAGACCCATTTCACGCTGCTCTATTGTCTATAAAACAATTAGTAAGGTGATTGCTAATAGGCTGCACGAGGTAATGGTAGACTTGGTTGGCATTGAACATGCTGCTTTTGTGAAGGGGAGAAGCATATTTGATAATGTGGTCATGTCCCAAACAATTGTGAAGGGATATAATCAGAAAAATGTTTCTCCAAGATGTCTCATCAAGGTGGACATCAGAAAAGCATTTGACTCCATAAATTGGGCATTCATTAGGGAAATGTTGGTAGCTCTCAAATTCCCTGATAGATTTGTGAGATGGATTATGAGCTGTATATCTAGTACTTGGTTCTCACTGAAAATAAATGGGAATTATGAGGGGTTTTTTCCTGTAAAGTGTGGAGTCAGGCAGGGAGATCCACTCTCTCCCTATTTGTTTGTATTGAGTATGGAAATTTTATCAAGGTATCTTAGAAACATGCCAGCAAGAAGCCAGTTCAGTTTCCACCCAAAATGTGCAAGTATTCAGCTCACCCACCTAATTTTTGCTGATGATTTAATGATATTCACCAGGGGTGATGTCCCATCTATCAAGGCTGCACTAGAGTGCTTAAATGTCTTTGCAGGGATTTCTGGCCTGGTAGCTAATCACTCTAAAACTGATGTATATTTTGGGGGTGTCAGCCAGCAAGTGAAGGGAGAAATTCTATCAGCATCAGGGTTTATTGAAGGTTCTTTTCCCTTCAGATATCTTGGCATTCCACTCCACTCTTCCAAGATAAAAAACACTATGTATGCAGCTCTAATCTCCAAGGTCAAGCACTCCATACAACACTGGTCTTCTAACTTTCTCTCATATGCAGGAAAAGTTCAATTGATCAATGCTGTGGTTTTTGGTTTGGAGAATTATTGGTGTACAAGTCTCTTAATCCCTAAGGGCATTATAAAGCAGATCAACAAGCTTTGTAAGGACTTCTCATAGGGTATTGAGCCAGGGTGCAGGAAAATGGTTTATAAGAGTTGGAATAGTCTGTGCTCTCCAAGGAGAGAAGGAGGGTTGAGTATAAAAGAGGTCCTAGCATGGAACAAAGCCATGTTATCTAAATAAATCTGGCAGCTTCAGAACAACAACATGGGGATTTGGAGCTGTTGGGTAAGAGCATATCTGGTGAAAGACAAAAGCATTTGGCAGGTGGAAAAGAAAACTACAGACTCTGAGAATTGGGAAGGAATTCTTGCCATTATAGATGAGATCAGGTCAGCAGTGGGTAATGCTGAGGAAGGAGCTCGACTGGTGCAAACCTGGCAAAAAGGAGGGAAGTTTTCTGTAAGTGCAAGCTACAGCTTCTTCAGACATCACTTTCAAGAAAACCAATGGCACAAGGTTGTTTGGAATCCTATAAATCTTCCAAAACACAGTTTTGTGGCTGCTTTGGCAAGGCAAAATGCCCTGGCAGCAGCTGACAATATCTGTACACGGGGATTGATTCTCATCAATCGTTGCTGCCTATGCAAAATAAATGCTAAAAGCCACCAACACCTGTCTTTCAGATGCTCTTATTCAAGCCAGGTCTAGGGAGCTGTACTCAAATAGCTTGGCATTATGAGGAAGCCTGACAAGTTGGAGAAGGAGATCAATTGGATCAAACAGAGGAAGCACAGGCGACATTGGAAGCATAGATGGTTGATTTGTTGCTTGGTAACAACAACTTATATGCTCTGGCAAGAAAGAAATTCTCGATTATTTTCAGAAAAGGAGCATGAAGTAAGCTGGATCATCAATAATATTAAGTATGTCGTTAGTGTAAGAATGCTAGCTAGTTCCAAAGATTGTAATAATAGTGAGATTATAGATAGCTTGAACTCATAGTTAGCTAAATGTGGAAGTGCAATGCCTAGTGGTGTTAGTTTTGTAAGATTGCTCTCCTTTTTATTCCCTCTTTGGATGAATAAAAAGCCAAAATTCTTCCAAAAAAATAAAAATAAAATAGGTACCAACATCTATCGAATTTGTTGTATAAGGAAATCATTTGCAGATTTCCATTTGACTTTGTTATGGTTCTTTATAATCAACAGTGTGTGATTGCTTGATTTTAAGTTGAAAAGCAAAAAAAATCAAAATCACCCGTAGCTAATCAACTACAAACAGAATAAGAAATTACGAAAACGATCAAATTCTAATATAAGAGTGTTTCTAGAATATAAACAATAAAAATTTACAATCCAAATGAGAACAAATAAATAGTTTGATAGTAGTGCAAATACAAACTCTATAGGAACACTATTTCTACAACTCTATAAATATCTTTCTTCCCCTAACTATGTTTCTCGCTCACAAAAACGTATTGCACAATGCATGTGTTTGTCATCAAAATCAAGCAAACAACCAAGGTATATATACTAATTCGAACTAACATGTAACCGACACATTGGCAAACAAATAGTTAAGAGTCACCATCTTTAATATTATATTAAATAAAAAGTTTGAATTTATCCTTAATTTAAAGTAAACCTTAATAAATAAAATTCATGTCGAAAATAAGATAAAAGGTCACTTTGGAATTCAACTAGTTGCAGAATTCATTGTAATATTAATGATGTATTTATTTCATATATTAATGAAATCCTTTCCATGTACTTATTATGTATACATGACTTTTTTAGAATAAAAAACTTAAATTCTCTCCACTTAGACAGGTAGGATTAGTGAACTTATTATGTTAGCCTATTAATATTATGTGATATTTCATGTGAATCTGTCTTCCCATCATTAATTATATAGCAGGGTTTATTTCTCACTCATAAATGCACAATTCATATGACCACAAATTATAATAATTATACCTTGAACCTACCCTTTAAACCTTTGCGTTTTACCGTGCACGTTCTTAACCTTACTTATTGTTGACACATCACTTGTTATATTAAATTTAATTTCTATTTTTTTATAAATAGGAGTACACATAAGCTATTCGAGAACACCAACCAAAAGAAAGCAAAAACATACTTTTTGCTTATAGTCTTATTGATAAAAAAAAAGTCTATAATTTTGTGAAAATGGATGCTTCTTTCTCTCTCGACATTTTGAAGCCCGACTTTCTAATTAGTTTTTGGCTCCCCCCGCCTAACCAGGTTTGTTTATAATAAAATACTTATTATTTATATAATCCACACCCTTGTCATACTATCTTTCACCTATTTATTCGAACTTTCCTTTAAACCAAAAATTATTCTTTGCTCTATTCTATTATTATAAATGGTTTATTACAATTTTCTTATTCGTTTTAAAAAATTCGTATCTACAACGTTTTGAACTTTGAATGTTTTCACTCTCTTCCTAACTTGAGTGTTGAAACAATAATTCCAAAGCTAAAGACGTCTAATTCTAATGTGAGTCTTGAAACCAAAACTTGCATTTTCCCTCTTTTTTGATTTAAAGATTTTGGAAGAAGGGTCATGATGAACGTGATAATATCTACCACGTTCTGCTTAATCGAAGTTTTAAAAAGTTTTTAGGAAAACGCTGAATCTTAAGATTGTTAGCTATATGATCTAAGTCTTAAAAAATAGAATAGCATTTTGTTTAAGGAACAAGTTTTTAAACTGATACTTGAATTTTTTGTTGGTGTATGTGCAGGTCTCAGGTCACGATGACGATGTTTCAGCCCCTGTGTAGTTTTGTGGTGCCGTTAGATCCGTAACGTTTTGGTTTGTTTCTCATGGCGTATGTTTGTTTCTTCGTAAAGTCAAGAAGTTTATTACAAGCCCAAGAAAAATTTGCATTGTAATAATAATACCTCAATAAAACGTTCTTGATTTGTGTGTCATGTGTCTAAATTTGTGTTTCGTGGTTGGTATACTTATGATACGCAATTTAGTTTGCGTAATGAGATTGACAATTTTACATGGCGTGTTTTAAACACGTGATTTGAGTTGATTAAATAAAAATCAAATAAATAGGGAATCAAGTAATGTCCCGTAATTGCGAAAATTGTATAACGACAAGCTAAGCTACATAGTCGAGTTGTTCGCACACGTCGTGTAAGCAAAACGAAAGAATGCGCAAATAAACTAAAGTCGAATGGATCGAGAAATCATTAGGATAAATTAACCCTAACCCCATTTAATTTTGGTAGCCTGTAAATAAACTACCCTCTGGTTTTCTCTAATCAAGGGACCAAGACCCAAAAGAATGGGCTAACATTTCACCCCGAGCTCTCTATTTCCACCACCTAAAATTTATATAATGATTGTATAATAGCGTATACACCCTAAGCCTTATCATATTCATTTGGCCAAGGAAAAATAATCAAGATAATCCTCTCAAATCCCCTTTGCTAATCAGCTAATCCGCAAAATTCGGCATCGAATTTGCAACTAGTCCCTCCATTTATTTCGATTATTTAAGCATTCCTTGACAATGTCTTTTGAATTTCCCCTTTTTTATTTTAGGCAAATAATTGTGACAAGAGCTTCCATAATTACCCTTACTAACTATATTTATCCATCTCATAATTGGGTCATTTAACTTATGACTAGTTTTTGCTCCCGTGAATTCGCGGGACTGCTAAAAATTATGAGTGAATAGCGTCTCAAGACAAAAATAATATAATATGTATCTCCCGAATTGCGATTTTTTTCTCTAAAATGAAAGAGAGAAATTGGATGGGAATTTCAAAAATGACGATGAGAGTCACCGTCGATTGTAATACAATTTGTGCGTAACTATCGTGTTCATTATCAATATCATAGGGTGATTATACATGACAAACTTTCTATAAAAGAGTACAAGAGTAACAACCATCTCGCTTTCAATATAAATGTTCAACCAATTTCCTATATATAAACAATCTAAAGGTCCAAATTGAGGAGTGAGTATCCTTTGTCCATTATTCTGTTGTCTCACTCCCTTCACTACTTCAGTCAGATTTTAAAAAAAAAAAAAAATCATTTATCCTAAAAAAATAAAAACTTAATTTATTAAGCTTTTAATGTAACTTTTCAAACTTCTGATTGGAAATATACATGGAATGTAACACAAAATAAGACAAACGGTCCTCATTCTCAAATATAAGTCTATTTTGCATGTGTTATCATCCGAGCTGACCAAATGGCAAATATAGAGTGCTATTTTTATTTGTATAATAAATGTTAATTAACTTAGTCGTATTAAAAATCATAGAATAATATTACATAATGAACGACTCACCATATATAAAATCATTTTAGTTAAACTATCTCTATATTAGTTAATGGAGGAATAATTATAACATTCATGAACCAATTGTATATGCCCCTACTTGAAATTATTTGCGGGCCTGCGTTCTTTTATAAGGAATAAAGTCTTTATCTGATACTCTGATTTTCATTCTTTAGTATCCAATATCTATTCCCCCCAAATGTATTCCTTTTCCTCTTAGGGGGCGTTTGGTTCAAATTTTGGAATGGAAACGGATTGGAATCAAGAATCATTCTTTATGAATTTTGTTTGGTTGATTTTATGAGTGGAATGATTTCATAAGTAAGGGAAATATTGTAAATTACTTTTTTAAATCAAATAACCACCAACACCTCAACTATTTTCTCTCCTCACTCAGCCGCCGCCGTTGACCACGACCACCTGCGACCGGTGCGACAACCTATACCATCATTTCAACCCGAATTACATAACAAACATGCCTACATAATTACTTTTTCTTAATATTGTTCCAAATGATGTAGATCTAGGAATTTGTTTTCGTTTTTTTTTTTTATTTGATGGTGGAAAACGTGGTGGGGGAAGGAGATGGACGGTCCGAGATATGGGCGGAGGGGTCGACGGTGGGGTAGGGGGTTAGGCCCCGGTGAAGTGAGGAAGGAGAAAGGAGAAGTGAGGAAGGAGAGAGAAGAGAGAAAATGCAAAAGCAACGTCGAGGTGGTGGCAAGGGCGGTGGATGAGGTGGCCGGAGAAGTCGCCGGAGCAAGGGCGACCGGAGGGTGGTGTATCCGGCGGGAGTGGTGGTGGGGCGTGTACCGCCGGCGGTGGTGCGGGGTTTTCCGGTGAGGGGTTGGGTGTAGGGGGGTTGGTGTGTGGGAGGAGAGAGAGGAAGAGAGGAGAGAGAAAATGATTAGGGGGGATTCAATTTTGAAACATTAGGTTTTTGGAGGGATTCATTTTTGGGGGATTGGAAAGGGATTGGGAGACCAAAAAAATTGCAAACAAACACAAGAAATGGATTGGGAGAATGAATCCGTTACCAATCCCTCCAAAAACGATGAACCAAACGCCCCCTTAGTATATAGAAATCGCATATATTCTCACTGCCTTTACTACCCCCCCTCTCTCCCCATACTGCACAGCAACCGATGTACTCTTATCTACTCGACGCGTCGGTCCAAACCTCTAATTATCTCTTTTGAATTCAGTTCAATTCTTTCC
>JBBYHQ010322731.1:0-15398 GCA_038382645.1 Spergularia azorica | reverse complement strand
GTCAAAGTGAAGTACTGTGAGACGTGCATGTTATATCGTCCTCCTCGCTGTTCGCATTGTTCGATATGCAACAATTGCGTGGACAAATTTGATCATCATTGTCCTTGGGTTGGACAATGTATTGGAATGGTACGCAGAGATTCTCTATTCTAGCCTTCTGCTTTTCTTTTTAAGCACATCTTCAGTCACTTTTTTCGTTGTAGAAATAACTGTCTCTGTCCTCTTGTTTCCTTTTATCTTAAATGGTTGGGTGATCTTTGGTGCTAAAGCATTGGGGCTATATTCAGCTTCTCATACCTCTAATGGCTGGTATTATCTAGAGAGAATTGTGGTACTTGAAGATGTTTAAATAGAGGGAATGTTTACACTCTTTCCACTAATGATCATGTAAAATAACTTGATGGCTGATTTTCATTTGTTTTAAACAAAGAGGACTTTAGTTCTTCAATTTCTTATTGTGCCTTCTGATGATATGTTTGTTTCCTTTAACCAGCAATTGCATATCTGCTATAACACTTTCCTCTCACTTTTTCTGCAGCGCAACTACCGTTTCTTCTTTATGTTCATCTCTTCTGCAACTCTTCTGTGCATATTCGTCTTTGTAATGTCAGCTGTGTACATGAAATTTCTTATGGATGATCACCACAACGTACTGAAGGCTATCAAAGCATCACCAGCATCGGTAGTGCTAATGGCGTATTGCTTTATTGCATTGTGGTTTGTTGGAGGTCTCACTGGCTTCCATCTGTATTTGATAAGCACAAATCAGGTATATCCTTCGTTCCCTCTAGTAGTGTCTCAATCGTGCTTTAGATCTTTCTACAGTGTGCTTGCCTTGTGTCAAGAACCACTTTTGGCTGTTTGGGCAAATCATCTTTAGAAAAACTTCTGTAATATATCATCCACATTTTCACCCTTCCTAACAAACTGTAACCGTCCATGTAAGGGGAAGGATGGTGGTGGAGTTTTGAAGTTAATAGATAGGGTGAGAGTGGGTCTGAAGGAATACCCATTGGAGTACCAAATAAGGTTTTTGCCCCTGCAAATTCCAGGTTACACTGGTTTGTCATAAAAACACGTCCCACTGAACAGGTGAAAGGTGGAGAACAAATCTAGACTTTAGACTTGCCGACAGTGATCCTTGATCTTTCTGAAGCAGCGATCAATAGAATTTTACAATGAACATAGCGTACTAGGAGTTCATCTTTTTTTTTTTTTTTTTTTATTATTGTGAAAAGGAAATAAGAATTAGAGATTTTTTTTTTCTAGGGAACTATTTGAGTCACCTGGTCACATTCTTTATTGGTAACCTGCTTCGTTCTTTGGCTGGTAGTTTGATAAGTTTGCTGCTTTTTGATTGCTATCTCCAGACCACGTACGAGAACTTCAGATACAGAGCGGACCATAGACTCAATGCTTTTGACCGGGGTTGTACCAACAACTTCCTTGAAGTTTTCTGCACCAAGATCAGACCTTCAAGGAACAAATTCCGTGCATATGTACAAGAAGAAGCTCCGAGGATAACCATGAGATCAACCCCCGAAATGGTTGAACACGCCGGGGAGAGCCGGAGAGCTAAAGTTGAGGAGGATCTGGAGATAGGTGACGAAATCCTAAAACTATCTCAACGGCGTGATTACTATGGGGCAGGGGCACAAGATAGTAAAAGAAGGGGAAGTGATGGATTTCCCCGTGATTCTGTTGAGTCTGATTTCAAAGTAAGCTCAGAAATGCAAGATCCACTCAGTCGAGCCGAGTCCCTGCAGTCTAGAAGAACGGGAAGTTTCGGGGCATCACCACATATCCTTGCCTTCAACGCCGTAGTCTCAGATAGCAAAAGATCATGATACTCCTGATTTGTTCAGAAATCACAATTGCCACTGTCATGTATTTGTACACTTGTTTAGTTACAGACCTCCATTTGTTTAGTTACACTTCTTCGTTGCTTGGAATCGGCGTGTGTGTAGAAGGGAAATCTCGTATATAAATTCTTCAGAGATAAATGCTGTACTATTTTTCTGTATTTAGCTGGGCTCAACAAGTTTTTTTCTTACAAACAGCACTTCCATAATTTCCACTACCCCCTCTGCCCCTCACCCCTCCCCCCGCCCCCCGAAAAATAAAAAATAAAAAGAAATTGAAGTGTGGCGACTTGTTTTCCGGTGCGGTTCTGTCCAAAAAAACCGGTCTGGGCCGAACTAAGAACAACCCTACTTGTTACTACAAATAACTTTATACACAACTCTGTATGCTCAACTTCTTTGAAGTGATTGAAATTCGAAACCAACCCTTGTTTCATGACTTGTATTCATCGCTATATAAACTGATTACAAATAGTGCAAGAAACACGAAAGCCTCAACCAAAAGGTACGCCATAAGGTAATTAGTGTCTCGACCACAAAATCTCGCTTAAGGTCGTCTTGTCCTATGTTCCATTGATTAGTACGGAGCATATGAAACTTAAGTCGAACGTTACACCTTTGCAATATGATCACAATACCTTCTGGTCTAGTTAAAATTCTCTATTTCTTCGGTTGACCTTCAAACCAATGCTCCAACTCAGAAGTTTCAAGAAATACTAACTCGTAAAAACGCAACATTGTTAAAATCCAAGCCGACACCCGTGTGATCTAACCCAACTCGAATCTGTCAGAGTCCGAAGGTGACCGTATGAAAATTAGAAAGCTTCTATAGAGGCGGGAGAGAGGGAGAAAGCTGCCGCGTAAGATAGCAGAGAGTGAGAAGTTAGAGAGAGATGAGCAAAGAGGAGCTGCCGACGAAGGAGGCTAACGTGCTCCGGGGGCACGAAGGCGCAGTATTAGCAGCGCGTTTTAACGGCGACGGTAATTATTGCCTGAGTTGCGGCAAAGATCGTACCATACGCCTCTGGAATCCTCACCGTGGGATTCACATCAAGACCTACAAATCTCACGGCCGTGAAGTTCGTGACGTTCACGTTTCCTCGTACTTCCTCTCTTCTCTATATCTCCTCTTATTCTTTGATTAATCTTCATTTAATTTCAAGTTTATATGATAATTTCATTATCTTAATAATTTCAAATGTATGTTCGCCTTTATAATAATTTGTAGAAATTTTGGATTTTGGATGTTGATTTGATGAACATATGATTAGTATGAAACATAATGTTGAGGAATTTAGGAATTAGGATGCTAATTTTCGGCGTATCGTCCGAATTTTGATAGTTAGGGTTTTAGACTGGCTGCAATTTAACCTCTAGAAAAAGCCTGATTTAGCTGCACTATTGCCGAGCTGTTGTTGTTGGAGTGTTGGTGATAATTCTCGGCTTTTATTCAATTGGCGAAAAGATGATAGTAATGTAGTCGAGTTATTGAGATTGGTGAGTAAGTTGTTGGTAGTTGGAGTCGGGAAGCTGAACTTGATAGAATTGGGGTGTAGTTAGGAATTGTATTGCTCTATGCTAAGTGCTGACGGTTTTTCTCAAGAATTGCGTCTTGACCGTATCTTAGGTTTATTGGCTAGCCATTGGTGAGAGGTGTTTGATACTCGTTCATGATTATTATCTCATACAATGCTATCTTGCTGGTAAACAATTGGCAGCTCTACAATGCTAATTTAGCGTTTAAGCTTCGTCTTCTGTGGATATTAATGCATTTCTGGTGTATGCATGCTAATTGTGTTGCATGTTGAAGTGAAGTCTTGTGGAGTAGATTTTTGTTTTTTCATAGCTGTCGTTAAATGATGTCTCTAACTTACGCTTCTGCTTTATATGTGTTCATAGTTTCAGATATGTTTGTCATTTGATGTTGCCCTTCTCCTAGTTTCGTAACCCCACCTGAAGGACTATGTTGCTGACTTACATGTATTGCGCATCTTGCTGAAGTTGGTTATTAGGAACTTTCGGCTCTCAACTAGAGAAATTAAGTCAAATCAACACTTGTTATGTGGCTGTTCTCGCTCCAGGCCATGTGTTATATTTTGCTAACGGAATGTTGATGTATATTTCAGGGATAACTCCAAATTAGTCTCCTGTGGTGCTGACCGCCAAATCTTTTACTGGGATGTGTCAACTGGCCGTGTAATTCGAAAGTTCCGTGGATATGATAGTGAGGTTGGTTGTTAAAGAATTTCATAGATCTCTTGCTGATTGACCTGATTTATTTTTAACACCCTCGATCCAAAAATACACTCACATGCAGTATTTCCATGAAAATTGTTTCTGGCTGAGGTCATGCCAGGTGGAAAGCAAATTATTCTGTTCTCTTGAAAATATTATGAGGAAATATATGGTTCAGATGGAGGTCCAACTAGAGGCATTACAAGACCCTTTTTAAGTTGTATGAACTGGTGAATGCTCCCAAAACGTCGGGATTTGGGTCTGTTTAATAATGAGTAACTCTAATGGGTGAAAACGCTGGCTTATTAGTGTAATACTGTGAGAACTTGCCAAGATCACTTCCTTTCATTCAGCTGCCTGGTAGGTACAATGTTGGAGAAAAAAGCAACCATGTGGATTGTGGAATCCTTATGTAGGTTTGGAATCTTTTCTTATGGAATATTTTGCATCAAGGCACAAAATTCATCCATTAAGTTTAGGCACATGCTGACATATAGTACTTTTCTCCAAGAGAGGTTGGCTGTTGATAATGAATCCTGAACTAATCCTTTCTTGAGATGTCTACTGTTCCTTAAAGCATGAGGATCACCCATTCTCCCTGTCTGGCCATTTCAAAAATTCAGTGTTTGGAATCTTTAGCTTGTCGTTAGGCAATGAATCTCTGGGCTAAGGATTACTTTCCACATACAATGTACTTTAGTTCTTGAGCTTTAGTAGTTTAGGAGACCCAGCATGGCAAAATTACATTGTTTTCATTACCTAGTAGATTTGATCTTTTTTCAATCCGGTGGGCTTATTGAACAGTGGTTAGTCATGTTAAAATTATGATCTTGATTGTAAAAGGATTAATAACCGTGATTGAATTCAGCCACCTTTTTTCGTGGAAGATAAAAAAATAAGGTCGGGGTTTGGAGAATCTAACATCAATGGATCAGTTTTGGATTTATTCAAGGGGTATGGCTGTCTTGTATAGGGTGTGTAGATGTGGTACAGGGTGCGGTCTGGTTAAGTCTAATGTGAACTTTATGCCTCATATGTTGATGTTTGACTGTTCTGTTCTGGTATGCTTTATGTTTGAAATCATGTCTGATAGTGTAGATGGTGTCCTAGAGTCATTTTTAAATGTAGATGTTTAAATCTTATTAGCCTTTGAGATTATCATTTTAGGTCTTTGTGATGCCATATATTTGGTTCTTTCTGGATCATGTCTGATAGTGTAGATGGTTCCCTAGAGTTCTTTTAAATGAAGATGTTTAAATCTAATTAGCCTTTGGGATTGTCGTTCTAGGTCTTTGTGATGTCATATCTTCTCCACTAGTAAACATTTTGGAACTTCTTTAGAGGCCGGATCCGTTAAATGTATACAGTTACTTTTCAGCTATCTAATCCCAACAATCGATCAATTATCAATCTAGGTTGTTTGACTAAGAGTGTTATATAGTACACTCCTGCTGAAGTGATTGGTCTTCGTCAATAAGTCATTTTCTCCAAAGAGTATAATTGGTCTTCGTAAAGTAGGGATTATTTTGCCTCATATGCATCTGGTACTTATTCCAGTTTTTACTCCTAGGCAGACTGAAATGTGTAACGCTGAATTATTTTATAGGTAAATGCAGTGAAGTTCAATGAGTATGCATCTGTTGTAGTGTCAGCAGGCTATGATCGCTCTGTGCGTGCCTGGGACTGTAGATCTCATAGTACTGAGCCCATTCAGGTAGTCATTATTGCCTTATGGCTATCTCTTATATTTATTGGTGTCATTTCAGCTGATTACTATTGTTCTCTGAATGATGAGTTAAAATTTGTCAAGTCCTTGTTTGGAGATTTTTAACACAGTTGACAAAGTGATATAAAATTTCAGATCATCGACACTTTTCAAGACAGTGTTATGTCTGTGTGCGTGACAAATAGTGAACTTATTGCTGGAAGTGTCGATGGAACTGTTCGAACATTTGACATCCGAATGGGTAGGTATGTAAACTTGTCTCATTCAAACAACTTCATACTGTCTGCTAGATGCAACTTGGGATAAAAAGGATTTTACTTTTAGAGAGATTCAGATTTCCAATCACTCTAAATTTAGGTCACTGGGGTAACCTAGGATCTTGATATTTTGATTGGTGTGAACAGGGAGCTGTCAGATAACTTGGGCCAGCCTGTGAATTGTATCTCATTGTCCAATGATGGTAACTGCATTTTAGCCAGTTGTTTAGATTCTACCTTACGTCTCCTTGACAGGTTTGTACCTTCCTCAATGTTCTCAATGATCCAAAATCTATATTTGGAAGTTTAATCTTGCTAACTCCATTTTCTAATGTTGGTATGACTGCCGGGGAGCTTCTGCAAGAATATAAAGGTCATATTTGCAAGGTTTGAATGCTATTCCTTGATCTGTCTGCTAAGTAGCTAGCATTCTATATCTTCAACGCTGTTATATTGAATCCCCGCCCTTCACAGGGCTGTTTTCCTTCCTTGCTATGGCTTTCTACATTTAAAATCATGATATTTACTATTTTCCTTGGTATCACATCACTAATCCTACAAACTGGACTGCTGCCTTACCAATTCTGATGCTCAAGTGGTTGGTGGTTCCGAGGATGGCTATATTTTCTTCTGGGATTTGGTGGATGCATCTGTGGTGTCAAAATTCCGAGCCCATGCCTCAGTGGTAAGTTTTTTGGCACATACCTCCCTCCCCCTCTCTTTGTATTGTTGGGTGGGTTGGAGTCGTGAGGGGGTATTTTTATTCTGATTACTCTCTACCATTTATTTAGATCCATCTAACATACACAAAAGTAATATGTATTACCTCATCGTTATATCACTCTATGTTATTGCAATTTGGCGTTCTTGAGCCTGACTAACAGACCAAAGTGAAAGTTTTTAATACTTGTTGCATATAGAGTTCAGCTCTGTCAGTGGCCTATTCTCACTAGATCCCTTTTCTGTTTGATATGAAACAATAGTCCCAACCTTACTACGAGAAAGGCTACACTTACATTTGATGTATGTATATGTGTCTGTCTCATCTCTCACTTGATACACAATTACACATTATATACCGTGAAGGCGTGAATGCTCTTACAAGCTTGTTCGTATTGGGTCGTTGAGACGTATGATGCATCGGCCTTCCCCTGTAAGGCCGATGTGCTGTTTTATTGGATTCTTTTTGTACACTTCACTTTTAGTTCTAAAGTGTTATTTAAAGCGACTCTGAAGTGCATTGAATCCTTAATAATAACTGGTATTGCCTCTTAGCAATTGCTTGTGTACAATTTCAAGTTGGTGAAATTACAGTTCTGGTGTTCTGGTGACATTGCTGTTAGGCCTGTTTGTGTATTTGTGTCTTCAGATGAATAGGTTGTAAACATTGGTTGTCGATTGACTTTGATTACCATCTATTGCGCTGCTCTCTGCAGGTTACAAGTGTGAGTTATCATCCAAAGGATGAATCCATGATTACTGCTTCTGTTGATGGAACAATACGCGTTTGGAAAACACCAGAGGGAGCGTAATATCTGCAGGTTTGTAAAGCTTGGTCTCTTTCATCTGAGCATCAGTAGCCGTAGGATTCTTATGCTTGCATTCTGAGTTACTCATTCTTCCAAGGTACTCCTGCAGCTTCAGCTCTACTCTACGTGGTACTCGCTCTTGCTCACACAGCCACACACAACAGATTACTCAAGCAAGCAGTGATGTTTACTGGTTCCGTTACCTCATGGGCCTAGAGTTGCGAAATTGAACACTCGGCATCCCTTTGAATGACATGATGGAACTTCAATTCAGTCGCAAATCTCTATGGTCAAGATATGTACTCTACCCTTCTACCAGGTAGTAAGACATGCTTATGCTTATATGTTAATCACATGATCAACTCGTCAATCAAGCTATGACATAAACTATATCATGTCCAAAGATCATTTTGAACATAATGTTTCACCCTCGCAATAGTAGGCATGGGAAAAACCAAAAAAAACTTGAGTTATTAACTCTCTAGTGAAAAAGCTCGGTAAGCATGTGTACGGTGTTCCGCATGGCCGGCCATTAGCCCGTGCAGGCGGTGCTGGCGCACAGGGCCCCTCAAATGTTATTTTTGTTACAAAGTTGCATGATGAAGAAGACAGCCTGCTGGTAGAATAAATACTAATGTGGACCATTTGAGCGCCTTATGCGAGTTCGAATCCTTCCCTCACCATTTTATTTTCATTCTTTTTTGGCATATAGCATGTTGGCCCATCTTCATCTTCCAGCGATCGCCTAAAAGTCCATCGACACACGTCCTTTCAAGTTTCAAAATTTTGTTTACCCTTTGTTTCTACTTTATTTGTTGGGCCTATTTTGAATTAAGAATTAAAATTTTCCATTGATTTGTTTTAGTTTTGGTGTCAATTCATTCCTTAAGATCCAAATTATAAATTTACGACGTCTAGAACATCTTAACTTATACAGTTGTTTGTTACCATAGTTTTTGTTACGTACACTCTACATTAGTACAATCGCATATATTTAAATTGAAAATAAAGGGTCCCCTTAAAAAAAATCGAAAATAACGGGGTCTCAATCTTTGATTTCGCACAGGGCCCCTGAAATTTATGAGACGGCCCTGGTGTTCTGGGTAAGGAACTTCTAAGGCTCAGAATTTTTCATTTATTCGAGTCGTTTAAATGAGTACTCCGTATGTATTATCTGTTATGTGAACGGTTTAGTACTCCGTAATTGTAAGTAGTAACCTTGGCTTGAACTTTACGCTATTTGAATATCCTATTATCTAGTTTGCTTTGATTTATTACTAGGTTGGAATTTTTCATTTTTTGGGATGCTATTTGAGTGCGCAATTAAAAGGGTGTTTTACTACTTTATTAAGTTATTTCTTGAGGGAAAAGGAAGCTGCATGCTTTTTCGCTGCACCTGCTGTACGACTATCGTACGCGTTCGCTTTGCTTGGTCTACTACTCCAAAACGGTTGTGAATTTATGATGCAGTTACTTATTTCTTTTCCATTTTTAGAAATTGTCACTTTTGAGTTTTGATTCTAAAAATAAAGGTTGTTGCTAATAGTAGCATGTATTTGTGTTATTCCAACACTGCACAGTGTTAAGTCTTAGCACGTAAGATTGTGTTATGTGTTATGACGTGATAAAGATTTAAAATTTAGTGAGTGTTCTCAAGTTTTGAAGTATATAGTGATTCAGTTGCATATTATCACGGTGTCACCCAACCCATAACTAAAGAATACTGATGAATATATTCGCGAGGATATTGCAAAAGTTTCTACACGTACATGCAGATTGCAGCCATATACTCCCTCTATTTCATTCATTTCTTTACGTTGGGTTTGGGTTCTCCTCACAGAACCCGGCCCACGTAAAAAAATGAATGAAATGGAGGGAGTAATATATGGTACAACTATTATCAAAAATTCATAATACAGTAATATACACCACTTAAAAATGTAGATCGATAGTTCTCGAAGGAGAAGAAGACGAAAGAAATGAGAAGAGATGAAGAATTTAACTAATTCCATTATCATATGAATAATGTAATCGATAGTTCTCCAAAGTTGTTAATCCACAACCTTAATAAAAAGTTCCGTTCGATGTATAGAATCTCGAACCATCTAGAGCTTACACCACTGATGGACTTAACTTCTAGATATTTGTTTGTTTACCGGGACCATTGTTTATGCATGCGATGTTTATGACATTTACTATCTAAACTAGCCGATATTGAGAATCAACACTACGTTGCTACTTATTATGTGTGCATATAATTATCACAAATTATCGAGAGCGGAAGAACTGGATAATATTATTATCACATGTACATGCACTATACATAAAATTCAATATTCATAGAGTTAATTAGCTTGTACGCAACAGCAGTAACTAAATTCCGTCCAAAACATAACAAGTTCATCAACCTATAACTCGTCTATTATGATAATCATGTAGGAGTTTTCCACGTGATCACCAATTTTTAATTACCATCATCAAAATATCTACATTCTATTCATTCTCAAAGCCTAAAACACGATACGATACATACTCTTACATTACCTATGTACATACATACTCTGATGTTCCCTTCATTTGGTTTGATTATACGAGAAAAGAGACGATATCAAAAACCAACCTGATCATGAATAACGATCTTATTAGTAACTCGATATAAATCGATAATCGAACGATACCTCCTATTCTTCCTCCGATAGTAATTACCAATATCTCCTTCATCCTCGTCGTCGTCTTCAATTTCTTCGGCAACGACAGGAAATTCCGACGATGTCGACAAAAATATCTCACCGCCATCACCATTATTCTTCTTCTTCTTCTTATAATTATTATTCCCTAAACTTTCGCTTGATGCCTTCCTTTTCTTTTCCTTCAGCTTCTTCATGAAGCTATTATTCCTATCATCATAATTGTTCTTAACAACGTCGCCCGCAACAACAACAACGTCGTAGAAGATAGAGTTACAGCTGCCGGAGCTACTAGTACTGGCGGTTGTCTCGGCGGTTGTCGTTTCGCCTTCGCTCAGCTGCACCAGCTGCCTTGCCGCCTCTATATCCACCTCCGTCATCGTCGCCACCGCGTCTGCCACCTTATTCGCCATCGCTTTTTTTTTTTTTAATGGGAAATAAAAGATGAGAAATGTTTTCGGGAGAAAAAGAAGAAGAGGATGCGTAGAAAATACTATGAGAATGAAAGATTTTTGGGATATTTATATGGGTGGGTAGATTTTTTTTTTAATAATTTATTTATTTACTTAAGAAAAAAAAATGAAGGGTCTAAGATTATTACACGCAAAAAAAAAAAAAGATTAGCGTCTGTTTTTTTTCGCCGTGGATTGTGACACCTCCTGATTATTAACCGACTTAGACTTCGCCCAATAGTTATTGTTTTATCTTCATGACTTCTAAACCAAGGCAACTCTTTTGTTCTTGTGATTTGTCTTGTACGTGTTTATGGTTGTGCACTTGTGTGATTAAATTGCACGCGAGCAATGTTCTAATATGTGATTAACAATAACGGTTAATTTAAATGTATTTATGATTTAACACGGAAAATTAACGAGTAATATAAAGACTAAAGTCGTCTAATATATATTACCTTATACGAGTAGTTGTTGAAGCTCGACGTGTAATATATCACTCCATATTGAACTGCTACTATGTATAGTCTTTGCGATACTGATACATGTGTACTTCGAGTTCATGAACAAAATGATCAACAAGGAGATTACTTCCCAGCCGATGCCTTCTTACATCGGTCATGGTGTGTACGTTGTTTGAAGTCACAAATTATACGGAGTAATAACTAAAGCGATTCTTTATAAGGTACGGTAGACAGGTAAATAACGTATCATGAGAGTGTAACATAATACGTTCCACTCTCCAAAATCCTTTGCTTGGTAATCATAATAAGTAATATACCGATGACTGCTTAATTTGTTTTGATGATGAGTCCTAGCCGCCGGCCTCCGAGGCGATGAACAATTTTGCCACAATGCTTTTTATATTACAAGTTCGTCAGCAGTAGAAATATTCATCATTCTCTCGATCGTAAGAGGAAGAACTTCACGAATTTTACAATTTTTTAGTTAAAAAATGTTAAATAGTATATGAATCACGAGCTAGGAAGACTATCGTAGATCAAGTCTTGATGACCAGACGTCAACGCTTAACAAATTTTCAAATTTTCAAATTTCATTCTCGTTAGATTGAGTTCATGTGGGGTACGTACGTAAGGCTACTTTGAATATTTGGGCATGGTTGACTTGCATAACATACAACTTAATCTATACGTCGTTTTGTCCCTTCAATTTTGGGGGTAGTAATCACTTGGTCTTGTAATACATGCGAAAATTTCTACTTTGGTGCGTTATATATTGGTTAATTTTGGCAACAAATTAAAGTATGAGTTAGACTATGTAAGAGCATGGGTGATGGGTATATCCTAGTTATTGAGGTCAAGTTTCCAAACTTTGTTGTCTATCAATAGATGACAAAGTAGTTGTCTGATTAGATCGATAAATCGTTGGAATGCAAGTCAATCATATTTAAAAGCGAGTCATATATTGTACAACATAGTGAAACATATTCCTCGAAAATGAGATGTGGTATAACTATTTGTTAAATGGCATAAGATTGTTGTAAATTGTACGTGTGCGTGAGAGTATATGACCACACTTATGCAATGCTCTTAATGGTACTTGAACACTTTCAGTGATAAAAAAACAATGAATGTCGAGAAATGATATATGATCCCATGAAACATGGAGAAATTTCACATTTTCACACTCAAAGATTTGAATTCATTCGAAGTATACATGCATTCAAGTCTTGGAATCCACAAGTAGAATGCACCCTTAGCTTGATCAATAACTTATTATCTTATCAATACAAAGGATAAAGAAAAACCAATTCAAACGATGATTTTAATAAACACGTGTCTAAGTCACTAAGGGTATGTATGACAAAACTGCAACTTTTTGATACGAACATATCTATTTTACGGATTCCACGTGAATCATTTCAATAGCAAGGGTAAATTTATTGAAAGTTTTGAACCGAATTAACATAATACGATACTAAACAACTTTGATCTGAATTCACCGTCTTTTAAAGTTGAAGCATACAAAACCACGTTATTATTCCCTTGAAGTTATTAGCCAACCAAGAGAAAATCACCAAAATGAAACCATAAATCTAACTGGGCCGAACATATTGGCCCAGCCCAAAAAAAAAGAAAGAACCCTGAAGCCCAAAAGAAGCCCGAAAAGGAAAAAAGAAAAAAATGGAGAAGCAATATAAAATGCGGCCGCCTAGGGTTTTAGCTTGTTCTCCTCTCTCTCAGTGTTATCGCAGTCGCTCCACCCCCCCTTAAACCCGAAGGTTCCTCCCTCCTCCATTTTCTCTCTCCTCTCCTCTCCCCCCAAATTAATCTTCCTCTTTACGCTTCCGGTATTAAATTTCTCTCCAATCGCCATTGTTGTTGAATGATTTAATCTTTGTTGAATCTTCATTTCATTTGAATGTTCGCATTTTTTCGTAGATTTAATGTGTTTTATTTAGTTTTAATTTGTATGAATTTGATGATTTTATTTGAAAGTTGTAATTTTTTGTTATGATGATTTGTTATGAATAATCATGTATGTTGATTTGCGCGTTGGAAATGTTGTTGATTTGATTGAAATCGTTGTGTTTTTGGTTTGAATCGTAAGTGTGAAGATACATGTTTGTGTTATTTGGTTGTTCGTGTTAGTAATGTTGTTGATTCGAATGAAATTGTTTTGTTTTTGTTTTGAATCGTAAGTGTGAAGATACGTCTGTGTGCGCCTGTTGTTCGCGTTAGAAAGGTTGTTGATTTGGATGAATTTGTAGTGTTTTATATTGAATCGTAAGTGCGAAGTTTCATGTTTTGTGTTGGCATGTTATTTTATCTGATGATTGTTAGCTTGATAATAGTTAGGTTTTCGTTTGTATACGATTTAGAACTTATTCTAGGGTTTGATTATGATTTTAGGGCTGATTTATCACATTATTAGTTGTAGGTTTCATGTTGTTAGTGGAAGGTTCAATCTTGTTGTTGTACGATTCTTGCTGTTCGGCAGTTGCGTAATCGCCATTTATCGGAAAAATGTATTGTAATCAGGTCTTTTGTTTGTGATTGGATTAAAATTGTCTTAGGTTTAACATGCTGTATCATTGTTGCTGTTCAATAGTTGTATGTTCGTTGTGTATCAGAGTTTATCGTTGAATGTCTGAAAATGTTTGGTTTGTTGTGAAATGCAGGCAAGAGTAGGTAAGGATGTCTCACAGGAAGTTTGAGCACCCCAGGCACGGTTCCCTTGGGTTTCTACCAAGGAAGAGGGCTGCCCGCCACAGAGGAAAAGGTTTTCATCCTTTTAACCCTTTGTTATATGATTTGGTGATTGAATTGAATTCGTGTATTTTGATCCGTTCAATGTCTTACCAGTTTGAATTCGTATGGTGTGTTATGGTTTACTTGATGTCATTTCTGTTGTTTAGTAACCGTTAATCCTCGATGCAGTTCCTACATTATAACTGTATGTGTGTTGTTGACTGCTTGATATTAGTGAGTCAGTCTGCTTTGTTGAGGTGTCGTATTTGTAGTCATTTAAACAATTATCCTTGGTTGTCGGATATGTCACAACTACTTTAAGCACTATTTTAAGTCTGTCGTGAGTATCTTAAACGTTACTGTATGTAATACTGGGGAGCTCATGTGTGAGTTATTGTTCTTGTGATGTGTGTATATTTATTATTTACATTGCTTTTTGTTCATTATTTGTTTTGGTTTTATAAGCATCCTATAACGTGGTGTTGTTGTATTTGTATACAGTGAAGTGTTTCCCCAAGGATGACCCCACCAAGGCACCAAAGCTCACTGCTTTCTTGGGCTACAAGGCTGGAATGACCCACATTGTTAGGGAGGTCGAGAAGCCTGGCTCAAGTATGTCGCTGAATTAATTGTCGCTTTTTTTGGTCAATTGCGATTTTTTCTGTTTCTTTGCTGGTTTAGAAACTGACAGTTTTCTATGACTATTTTTTATTGCAGAGCTTCACAAGAAAGAAACCTGTGAGCCTGTGACTATTGTTGAGACCCCTCCTATGGTCATTGTTGGTGTTGTTGGCTACGTCAAGACCCCCCGTGGTCTACGTACCTTGAACACTGTCTGGGCTCAGTATCTCAGTGAGGACCTCAGGAGGAGGTTCTACAAGAACTGGTGCAAGTCCAAGAAGAAGGCATTCACCAAGTACTCCAAGAAGTACAGCAGTGATGAAGGAAAGAAGGATATCCAAGCTCAGCTCGAGAAGTTAAAGAAGTATGCTACTGTTATCAGGGTTTTGGCCCACACTCAGGTAAAATATTGTATCTTTTGTGCCTGTCATTGGAGGATCGGATACTGCTACTTTAGTGATAATACTTCGATTGTCGTTGGTGAAGTCACATTTCTTACATGATGTTGTTCAATGTTGCAGATTAGAAAGATGAAGGGTTTGAAGCAGAAGAAGGCTCATCTGATGGAAATCCAGGTCAATGGTGGCTCCATTGCTGAGAAGGTTGACTTTGCTTTCAGTTTCTTTGAGAAGCAAGTCCCAATTGATGCTGTTTTCCAGAAGGATGAAATGATTGATATCATTGGTGTTACCAAGGGTAAGGGTTATGAAGGTGTTGTCACTCGTTGGGGTGTCACTCGCCTTCCCCGTAAGACTCACAGAGGTCTGCGTAAGGTTGCTTGTATTGGTGCGTGGCATCCTGCTAGGGTGTCATACAC
>JBBYHQ010322730.1:0-40112 GCA_038382645.1 Spergularia azorica | reverse complement strand
CTCTGAAATTAGAGTTCAGCAAAGCAAGCTCCCTCAGCTGCTGTCTTTTGTAAAAGTCTTGTGATTCATCCTGCAAATGAATGAAAACTTAGTTCACAGCAAGGGAGTCCAGCACCAAGTCTTAACATATTTGGGTCGTTTCACAAGGACGCACATTCAGGAGACATCTTTATTCAGTGATAAAGATAGACCACATATCGATGATGAAAAGAAATAGTATTGTACAATATAATCTGACTTTACCAAAAGTGAGTTAGAAATGAATCCAACAGCAAAAGAAGGAAAAAAAAATACACATACCACAGGCTTCAGCAGTTCTTCTAGAATTTCTTTAGCTTGCCTCAACTTTATATCAACCATATTGGGAGCCAAATCAGCCTCAATCAAAATGTGCAACGGCTCATTAAGATGTTCATAACCAGGTCTTCCTCGTAGCTTTTCTTCCTGAAAGCACGAAATAGATAAAAAAGAAAAGAAAAAACATTAGCAAATAATAGATTGAAGCATTAACTAAGCAAAAACAAACAATTAGTCCCAATCGATCGATCTACTAAATGATACCCTAAACCCAGTAATCAATTGCGTCAATCCTTACCTTGTCTGGGTCCTTAATCGATCCTTTTCCCCTAATGTACACACGACAACCAGTTGATGCTTCAACACGTTTCAACGAATTACCTCTAGGTCCCAAAAGACGACCAACAAAATTAAACTGAGATACATACAGTCAGAGTTAGTTTTAAAGTTAGATTTCATGTATATGAGTAGACGCAAAAACAAAACAAAAAAGTACATGAGCTTTGCAGGCAAACATCACTTACAGTAGGATAAGCATCTACTGGTATTTCCAGCCGCATTATTCTTTTCACAGTATATGAACTAGGACTCGCAGGTGCCCCTTGCCAATCCATGGACATTCCAGGTGGACCACTCATTCTCTGATACAAACATGAAAAAAACAACTGTATGAGCGCACCATAAACAAGATCAAAAGGAGCCAAGGACACTCAACAAATGTATAAAGTGGACACTCAACAAATGTATAAAATTCAGATACTCAAAGTTCAGAAGCTCATTAACAGCTCAAGAAACACTAAGCAGGTCCACAGTTTGATGCTACTGCAGAGGAGAATCCTTTGCTGAAGTTTACACTATCAGTTCAATAAACTCTCTCAAGAGCAGCGATTCCTACCCTGTGAGACTGGCTTTCTCTTTGATATTACTAACAGCCTCACCAACCGCACCCCTATCTACCTCCATCAGATCACGAGTATAAATCAATCTATGATAAGAAATCGCTGGCAACCTAGTGATACTAAGTTCAGTTTTCCGTTTCGCGATCAACTACATGTTCAGTGAACTCTTTGCCGCCTTTCTCCTCTTGTACAAACTTAATTCCTCTAGTATCTTCTCCCGAAGTTATAATGACAGCCTTACCAACAGCGCCGATAAAGTTACAGCAATTCACATTTCACAAGCCATTATCTAAGAGAAATTCTCAGGACTAGGCGACCAGCAGAGTTCTTCAACCCTAGCCTCTAACTGGGCTAGACTCGCACACTTCATATTACCTGTCTCTCAGGGCCACCATATTTCTCCTTTGTCCTTCTTAGAGATGAACGAAATCACACATTAGACCACAAGATCGAGAGAAGTATGACACATTGATCTCAGATAGATATTTATAACGGAATTTTCTACCATCTCAAATCCAAGAAGCATACTTTTTGACTTTAAAGATATTCAAAAGCTAAAGGAGGTACGCATTCAGGTAGGTAAACGACCAACAGGCTTCTGCAAATTCACTGAAGGTAACCTCTCATAGTTGCATGCTAGAGTGTGTATCGATGCAGAACAACAACCCAATATACAGGATGCATTTATTTCCAATGAAGTGACATCAGAAGACTATCATCTCCATACGACCAAGGTAGCCTGGAAGCAATCTCGGTTTTAAAAGAAAATAACAGCAACTCAATAACTTAGAAGAGGTGTGCCCATAGCCAATTTGGCTTCACCATGTGAAGAAATTAACCAAATCATTCACGATAGTTTCATAAGAACATGTGGTAGATCCTCGACAATAGTGGTCATCTCATCATGTATTTTTTGGGTGCATTTCGACTTTTTCAGCATAAGCGTGGAAGTCCCTCTTGGACAAATAGGTGCTTTGGAAGTATCTTTGCTACTATCAAGTGAAAAACTTACAATCCCAATGAATTACTGCACCCTTTTTGTACTTCAGTCATCCTTGGCCTGAAATGACACCTCACAGTTACCAGACGCCTCACATTATCGACCTCAACAGCTCTTTTCCACAAAGAATACTACGATTGTTTTGTGCAAAATAGGGTACGATCATGATCACTACAGTAAAAAGGTGTCAAACTGGAAGTTTTACAGCTCATTTTACTTCTCGAAGGAAAGGGTGAGTAAAAAGCTAGATGAAAAAAACCAAGTGCCGAGGAAATTTATGAAATTATGACCAGCGACCACAGTGTTACCAAACAGCATCTGGATAGTCCTAACATACAACCAAAGATAAACTGAAATGAATTACCTCCTGATGCATGCCATTCCATCCGCCATATCCGCCGCCATGTAAGTTTGAAACCATGTTTGCAGATGCCATAGGACTGGGGCTTCTATGTTGGCGTCTATCGAAGTCACCAAAACCTTGGCTGGGCAACATACCGGAAACCCTCAAGATTTCTGCATCAAAAAAAAAAAAAGTTACAACTTACAACCAAATCAAGAAGACATTCTGCCACTACGACACAGAAAAAGCCCATAATAAATAACCAGCAACATTATCAATCTCACTCCATTACTAAGACGACATAGATTACAAGTAATACGATATCTTCTGCTATCGACACCACCACACAAGACGAAGACACAAAAGCATCAAAAGTACAGCTACACACATCATTAATGCACTGAATAGTACTCCTGATAATAAAAACGCTTTGCAACGACGACACCAACTTTTAAAGAAACGCAATTGTCAAATGACAGCACATTCATTCAACAGTGCCACTAAATGTCGACTGGTACAATCGAAACCAAACTACAAACCAAATACATTTTCCAGCTCGATATCCGATGGCACACACCTCCAAATGAACATATCATTTCCAATTAAATGAAAAAAAAAAAAAAAAGATACACATACCAAATATAAAGATTTTCACCACTTTTACACACTTGACAAACATGATGATTTAGATTCAAAAGCGTATTAAACACACCACAAAAGTACAATAAATGAGAATCAGATCCAAGAAATGGAAAAAATCAACCAGAAAACTTCAAGAAGAATTCAACCTTGATTCAATAAACGGCTGCATACTGGTAGAACTTGCATGAACGGCCCCAATTTCTGATGTTCTGCTAACAACTCCGTCAAATACTGACTGCCACCAACAAAACAAAAACACCCAGAAAAATCAGCACACTTGATAAAACAAAAAACCATCAAAAACCCACTAATTATTTACGAAAATAAATATACCCATCAACGCAAAAACCAATCTTTCAACCAGAAAATCACATGGGTCAGTAAAAATCAACTTAAAAAACCATAAAAAAAGCAAACAAATAAGAGTACTTGTAGGGTTTAAGAAGAGTTGAAGCGTAAGAGAGAAGACAAACAAACCTATCATCGGAAGCAGGAGCAGGGGTACGAATCTGAGGAGACACAGCTCTTGCTGGAGAGAAGTTTGGGTTGTAAAGACCAGACATACTAGTACATAAAAAAGTTTGGATTTTTTTGGGTAGCTTGAAGAAGCGGTTTCTTTTTTGTGTTGTGTGTGTGTGCTGGGGGGTGCCAGCAGAGATAGAGAGGAGAAAACTCAGTGACGGTGGTGGGAAGAGAAAAAGGGGGAGAAGAGAGAGAGAAATGAGGAGAGGGGGCGGAGAGAGAGGAGAGAGAAAGATGGAAGCCTTTTTATGTCTCACCAGAAGAAAAGGAGGAGACACAAACACACTTGTAAAGAAATTAAAAAGAAAAAAAAAAATTATGAAAGAAAATAATGAAAAGGGTTTTTTTTTTTTTTTGTATAATAGTAGATTGATTGATTAATTGAGAAATGGAAATGGTTATTATGGAGTACTTGATCTGTGTTTTTATATGTGTCGTTCTCATATCTCGACACACTTCTTTGACAATACTACAAATTTCTTGAGATATATCGCTTACCCCGCCTTATGGCGGGAGTTTTTAAGGCATTGAGGTAAAGATGTTGTTGATGATTTGGTCGAGATATATATGTGCAACAGTAATGAAAATACATTTTTGTAAGGTGATTTTGTCATGGATTTAAGGATGTTGGGTTCATGTCATTTATTAAGGTATTCTTCGTTAAAGTGAAACTCCAACTGCTGTTTCAAGAAAGGAGAATGTCGTGTTTTAAAGGAACAGACTCAAACTGGTGTCTCGAAAAAAGAAAAGAAAAAAGTCATATTTTAAAGGAGGCTTTTTGTAATAGTGTCATTAATTAATTGAGAATCAAAATGGTTATATTCAATTCAATAATCGGTACTTGATCTGTAATTTTATATATGTCATTCTCATATCCCGACATACTCCTTTGTCAACACAAGTTTCTCTAGAGTTAGGGATGCCGAGTTCGAGTAATTTTTTATGGTATCTTTTCGTTAAACTGAAACTCAAACTAGTGTTTCGGAAAAGAAAATAAATAAAGGCATTTATTAGAGGTAGAACCTTTGTAAAAGAAATACAGTATGTCAGTTATGCCTCGACTTAAATGCGATGAGTTCATTTCTGATCAACTCTATCACATTCAAATCAAAGAAAATTAGGTATAATAACTTTCAACGAATCAAATGATGCCTAACTTTGATTAATTTTCAATAAATTTATACCAAAATGGCTTAAGTCGTATAACTTCATATCAAATAAGATTCGCGCCAGAATGTAAGCTTTTAACATGTGCCCTAAGAACACACAATAGAAAAGCCCGTAATATTATTTACTTCCCATATACTCTAGGTCCAATTGAGTTATGCTGAATCTTGTTGGGGAAGTTAGACAAGTTACAAACCTCCACATAATTTCACAATTTAAAGAGAAAAAAAATGAGAAAACATATGGTTCTTTTTGCACCCTTGTGCGGTAATCTTTCCCCTTGATTATGGGAGTCTTAATTTTCGATATAATTTAATCATTTTATAAATTTCCACTTAGCTTTCTCCTTCGTTCATACAAGTCAGATCTTTTGATATTATTAAAATGGGGTTTTCACACTAGCAAAGTCCTTCTCCCCGTGATTGTCTTATATACTATCGGTTGTCGTACACGCACACTTGCCTTTTCTTTTTAATCCTTTGCTAGGAATAGTACTAACTCCACTCTCTTTCACTTAATGACTTCATTTCTTAGGGTACATTGACTCCTTCCCAAACGTGCTACAGTACTTGAAATGATCCCTCCTTTTGAGTATGGTATTTTTAGTCATTTTCGTGTTTTTTTTTTTATTATTATGTAACGTCCTCTTATCATTTCATATTCCCTATATTGAGTACTACTTTTATCCAAAGAATTCCCCTCTTTTGAAATGTTGTTTTGACTGGTCATGTTGAGGTCTAAATCTAAACCAAATGAAAGACTCCTTGCCTTAAAATCAAGTGTAATTGGTAGAATGCGATACAGAATAGATCATGTACTGATTTTTACAACAAATGAGCGATTCATTTGGTTTATAAATAGTTCTCAACATGACTAGTTAAAACAGCAAAACAAAAGGGGAGAACTCTTTGGGTAGGAGGTTAGTATGTTCTTAGTACTGAGTATGTCTTTACTCTTTAGGTATTTTGTATCATGTATTTTTTTCAGTGTCACACTGCAGAAAAGACACTTGCAAAAAGACATTAGTGTTTTTCTACAGATTTAATAAGAGTTGTGTAAAAAGAATTCCTCGGAGTAAACTAATCTTCCACCAATTTCAACTTTACCGAAAATGTTGTTGTGATTAGTGACCCCTTTCAGTGTTGAATATGTGTGTTGTGCTTCGGTTTAGACTAGAGGATCCTAGCAGACGCTTAGCACGCAATCACATGATCCATGTTCTGTGCGAGTGGGAGTGGGAGTGGGAGATCCCGCACTACCACTCTTCCAAAACTCGACAGTTGCTTGCATTCTTGTTTGGAAGACCAACAAGGGTGTGCATTACGGTATGTCCGGTCTAGCAAACCGTGATACTAGGTGTGGTTTATAATTAGAAGACTCATACTTGAAACTTAGGTTGCATGTTCTTCCAAACTACTCCGTACTTAACAACCAACTCATGTAAGTCTGAGTCCATTATGTGTAGATTGATTGGAAAGTAGCGTAGATTTATTAGAGGTCGGAACTTATTGTGTCGAGTATTTAATTAAGTGTACCTCAAATAAATTATCAAGTCTTAAACTCGTTGTTTCTCCTCGGTTTCTTATGTTTTTCCTTATTGGTTTCATAAGTGAGACGTGAGAATCGGAAAGTACCCTATCAATGAAATAGAAACACGATGACTAATATAGTATTTCATGGGTTATTCCTGTATTGCTACTGACCAGTGAGTTGGACTTCTGGTCCTCTTCTCCCGTCCGATTGATCAATAATTTCCAACTCGTGAGTTTTTTTCTACTATGCCAAATCATAGATCACTTCAACAACGACTCTTACCACATGATGCTCTTGCAAGAATATCATTTCCAAACTTGCAAACTGCAAATTTTAATTTAGTCGAATTACGCGTAGTCTGAGATAGTCTTAATAAATGGGTCATATCATTGTATATGATATGTTAACAAGATATGCAAGTTACTAAAGAATAAGCTTACTCTCATACCTTATTTGCACCGATATGGTGTGATACACTCCCTAATGTCAAGATTCACTACTATATTCGTAATCGGGTAGATACATTTTTTCAATTCACATAAGAACTTCTCCGAACACTCACAACCTAGCGAAACAAACCGAGTAACATTAAATTTTAAACGTCAATACAAATACTAAACTACCAAGTACCAACCCATTTCCTCATCGACATCTAATCCAAGCGAGCTTTCGATCCAAATCTCGAAACAAACCGGCTCGACCTACAATCAAAACCTAAACCGCATCGACTTAACCTTCAATGGAAACCAAACCAAACCGACTCGACCTACAATCAAAACCCGAACACGAAGTTGACAAGGCCGGAACCTCGAGCCCTCGACCCGACACCACCAACAAAACACAGGCGAAGTGTGTTGGATTAAAGATAGAGTCATCGATCAGAAAAATAAGAAGCCGAGGAGAGAGAAAATCAAATTGGGGGAAACTTGGAGAAATCGGATCAATCGTAACGAAGAAGAAATGGGGTTGGTCTGGCTAGAAGCAGCACTTCCACTGGGAATCATAGCAGGCATGCTCTGCATCATGGGCAATGCTCAGTATTACATCCACAGAGCCGCCCATGGCCGCGTCAGTACCACTTTCTCTCTCCTCTTTTTTGAGATCTAATGGTTTTAATTGATTGATTGTTGTGAATTTGGGGTTTCTGGGTTTTAATCTGATTTGGGTTTTCTGGGTTTTGTATTTGATTGATGATTGATTTGGGTTTTCTGGGTTTTGTATTTGATTGATGATTGATTAGGGTTTTCTGGGTTTTGTATTTGATTGATGATTGATTAGGGTTTTCTGGGTTTTTTTCAATTGAATTGATTGATAAATTTGCAGCCAAAGCACATTGGAAATGACCTTTGGGATGTTGCTATGGAGAGAAGGGACAAGAAGATCATGGAAATTTGCTCTGATATTCCTAAGACCCAGTAATTTATGAGTATGTCTCTCTAGCTTTTGAATTTTTGATGATTTGCTAGGGTTTTGTGATTTGAATGATTTCTTTTGGCATGAATTTGTGATTCTGTGAACTCTAGCATTTGCCGGCAATCGGGCGAGATTAGAATGTTTGAGCTTTAGAATTGTTCATGTCATTGTAGCATTTTGTGCCGAATCCTAGCTGAGTGAGCTACTTAGATGGACGTCTTGGAGGGAAATGGGGAAAATGTATACTTTATATCATGCCAAATGCTAGTTTAGCTGAATTTATAAGGCGGTGTTTATTGGAGTGGAGCGTTCTGTTTGTGCGTATTAGAGTGTATAGGAGGATTTGATGTCTAAGTGAGTCCTCATGGATTTTGGAAAGAAAATGCTTTTCTTGATGATGTGAATATTTGCATTTCCCTCACATTATTTAATCAGTGAGGTCTATATATCTGGTTTTGGTAGCTGGAACTTGGTGAAGTGAGGCGAAATCCCTAACAGTCGTTGCATCCCATAATACATCGGAGCTTCACATGGCGTGAGGTGCTGAGTAGCTAAGAAAATAATGTTAAGTGTTACAAGTTGTTTGCATTTTTTTGGATATTAATGAAGTAGGTTTTTATACGGAGGGATGTTTATGTAGCCTTGTTTGCTTTCAATCTTAACATATGACATGACTCTCATGAGTGACTGAATAGCCTTTTGAGTTACCAACCCCTTGCGAAGAGAGCTTGGAGACTCTTAGATGATGAAACTCTTTCTATGCATAACCTTAATGAGGCGATAAATTGATAATATTGCAAGAAATGTCCTTTCCGTGTTCAGTTGATGAGGAGATGCTCATTATTATGAACTCAATATGAAAAAGTATGCAGTTATTTTATATCTTTTGTTTGATTCATGTACAACCATTACTTCAAGCTAAAACCTATGCTGCTCCCGCGATTGGCTCTATGTGGATATCTACAGGAGGACTTAACTGGATAGAGAGACATCAATTGTGGAATTCATATAAATAAGATTCACAAACTCTGTCATACATCTTAATGGTCATCAATTAACTGTTACAAGTTTGGAAGAAGTCAGGCTTTTATTAAATCATTCTGGTGGACATCAGTATTTTTGATGGGGGTAGTGTAGGACCGTAGGTACACAATGGTTTCTGTGCTCTTTGGGGATAATTGTGCAGTCCCATTCCTGGTTTGACATAAGTTGGAGTAGGTATGAAACAACAACAAAAGTACCCAGATGCCTGAGAGACTCCCTCCTATGATGGCAAAAGCAGGCTGGAATTGTGTGAGAGAAATCATGTTAGCGAGTTTTTTAGAATCCTACAATCCTGTCTCTTCATATAATTAGGCAAGATCCAATTACTTTTCGAAGTGCCAGCACTTTATGTGCATTTTTGACAGACTTGTCGAATGACAGTTTCCTGGTGGCAATCAAAAGTGACATGTGGAGGCTTGTTGGATGACAATATCAAAACTCAAGGGACTTGTGGCTTAGTCTGTATTACCATGGTAGTTATTATTATCCACAATCATAGTGGGTGTGTAAATTTGTTTCATGAGGCTAGTGTATGTTGTTAGGGTACTATATTAGCGTAAACCCTTTTTTGATGGGGTTGTGATGTCTCTTGTGCTATACCAGCATCCTGGAGGCTTAACATGCTAAGTGATTAAAGGGAAAAAAATGGTTGAGAAGATATTGTCTCAAACAGTGGTAAATGTTTGCCTGCAAGATTAGTTCTTTTCGTCATGCATGTACAATGTACACTGCATTCTGCCTTACTTTCTCTAGTAATAGTTGCCGTGTTTGTCTAAGTATAGTTTCAGTCAAATTTTCTAGGAAAGGGTCATAACAATGTTGGACAATCTAACCTAAGAGTGAAAAATTACCTATAATAACTTTCTCTAGGTCTATCTCTTGGTATGGCTCCTCAGTTTTCTTTGAAGTTTTGACTTTTGGATTTCCTATTAGTAATGTATTGTCAGGAGTAATCTTTGGGATGTTGGATCACTTAAAACAAGATGTATAGAAGTACTTTCCCTCTCCTCCACCTATCTGCGAAATCATGGTTTTGACTTTCAAGAGCGCAGTTTTTGGTGACTTCCACTTCCGGCCGAATGGGACCCCCTTTAATCACTAGAGGTTCCTATCAATTCGAAGTCCCCCTCTCAGCGAACATTTAAAAAGGAAAATTGACACACCAACATAGAAAGGAGAGAATCTGGGTGCACAGACTAAGGAGATACATGAAAGATGTTTGTGGCTTTGTGGACTTGTGGAGTAACTGGTGCGCTCCTTGTATGTGTCTGGTGCTATACTGGCTTCTCTCCCCTCATTTTTTTTGGAGATCTCTGTCTTATTTTTCTTTTTGGGAGTGTGGGGGTGCAAGAGGGATGGATCTTTACCAACATAATGTGCGATAGCAAAACTTTCCACTTTAGAGATAGATGCGAGCATAAAGTGTCTCATGTGCGTATGGACAAATCCGTTTTGGTCTGTGCTATGTACAAAACTGCAAATGGACATATTCTATTCAGTCTTTGCTGAGATCCGGGTGTTCCAAGTGCTAGACAAGCCATTTTAAGACCAAGCCCTTCAAGTTTAATCACTTTTGGTCTGTGCTATGTACAAAACGGCAAATGGATCTACTTTATTCGGTCGTTGATGAGAGCCAAATTTTCTTTTGCTAGAGAAGTCATTTTGAGACCAAGTCCTTCAATTTAGCGGTATCTAGAGTTCTATACCACGCCTTCCTTCAAATTAGTTTTTGCTGTATTCTTTTTAAACTTGTCGATTGCATTCAGGTGGTGTGAGAGATGTCAGAGATAGTAGTTTTAGTTTGGAGTATGGACTTTAGCGATTGTTAGATTCATCTGTGATTGAAAATAGTTTTGCAATTGGTTGAAACTTGAGAATAAGAGAAAGAGTAGGTATTCAGTATGCACTAATAACACTTTTAACAAGGAATAATCCTTATTAATAATTACACTGCTCTTTAATTTAAGAGATGTCCAGCATATGAGCATATCTGAGATGTTTCTTTTAAAGGGAATCGTATGCAATGAAGCATTGTGTTAATGGTAGTCTCTAGAGAGAGTTGCTCACAAATAAATGATGGATATACAATTCTGATGGTAAAAAGGATGAAATATGCTCTATTCTTTGGCTTTGGGTTTATAATGGAATTAAGCAAAATGGCTCAAAATGTTTCATTATAGTTCATTGGTACAGAGTCTCTCTACGTTTTGAATTAGGGCTTGCATACATCGACCCCCCCCTCCACCATTATGGCGGGAGCCTTTGGGGCTCTTGGGTAATGATGTTGATCTCTCCTGATCCTTGTCCTGGTTCTTTCAAATTTGTGGATTTTATTTGCTTCATGTGTTGAGTATGCTTTACATTCTGTGTTCTTGGATGGCATTGGAGGACATTCATATGTTTGAGAGAGACGTTTCTTTCCATTTTGTTACTATACAAAAGGTCTAGAGAAGTACAGAAACGCATGTCTTTGCCTATGAATTTACATAACCTTTCTGAGATATATGGTTGAAGGAAACCTTACGCAATCAAGTATTGTTTTGATGGTAATTCCAGAGAGAGTTGCTCACTAACAAATCAATGGAATCCAAATATGCCAACGTTTGCTCACAAACAAATCAATGGAATCCTAATATGTCAACGTTAAAAAAACTTGTAACATGCTTTACTTGAACCCTTCCTCTTTATTTCTGGTCCGTTCTTATTTGTGGAGTTCTTTTTTCCTTTATGTTCACTGTTCAGTTTGCTTTAAATTCCGTGATCTTGGATTGTATCGGAGGACATCCATATGTATGAGAGAAACGTTCCTTTCCAATTTGTTATCATACATAAAGTCTAGAGAAGTACAGATACACATGTCTTTGCTTTGGTAATTACATAACCTTTTAGAGAATTTGGTCATGGAGATCTTTTTAAATTGTGCAGGACAATGTTTGGGGGACTCTTGAACAAATAAATGATTGATCAAAGTTTCAGCAAAGTGAACGAACCAGAAGTTTCAATTGGATTGCCAAATCTCATATTTCTTCCTTCTGTTGTTTTCCATTGTATCTACTTTGGTAATGTACAACTGAATTCAGGGAACGGGAACAAACCGAGTTTTTTACATGTCTGCAACAATTGTGCTAGTTTAAGTTGAGTTAGACGATTCTTGTGCTTTCTGCACAGTTGACAATTAGTGTTCTGCCAGTTTTGCATCTCAGCTTGAAAGTCCTCAGGGCTCAGACATCTTCCCTTTTTTTTCTTGTGGGCAGTTTCCCTACATACCGTGTTCCACTACTGGCAGACTTTCTTACCCATACGATTAATTGTGTTCCAATTCAGGGTTTTTTTGGCACATAACTGCACATAATGTTACGAATGCAGGAACTCTAGCGCGCTGTCTCGCTCAAATGATCGTATATTGTGCATCGCTTGGCATTTCAAGGTACCTGGATCGATTCATTGGTTTGCACGATCAGTGATCAAGTAATTTCGGATGAAGATGTAGATAATATTGCAAGTTGGTCAAATCAAAAGCACGAGCTTTATGACTTGTAGTTATGTTATGGCCCCAAAAGATGGTGTAGAAAAAAAATGAAGGATCAAATCAAACTGACATTAATATGAAGACACAAACACCACAAAAGCAGTCCTCGTGGATCATGTTGGCTCATAGGAATTTTCCGGCACCAAGTCCCTTATTTTGAAGATTGAACAGACGAAATTAATGGACTTGTTCCATTCCTTCATTCCTATATGGGAGTTTGGGTTGGTTCATTGGTTACTCGAGCATTAATAAATACGAATCTCGATTTATAATACTCCGTATTAAGTACTATCCGTATCTTTGAAATTAAGTCCGTCTGAATTTGGTGCATTATATAGATAGGAATAGAGATTAAGATTTGGAGGTGAATGATACTTATACCCTATCTCGCTCGTGTATTTTACCACCTAGTATAAGTGCATTTCGTGATTGAAAACAACTTTTTTTTTTTTTGAAATAGAAAACAACTTGATGAAATACATCATAAGAGTATCAATCGAAACAAATGTCATTTACACCGAATAAATAGACAAATAGTACTCTATCTCCTCAAATTAATAAGCCGCGATTATACTATACCTAGGTAACCTAGCATATAACATAAAAATACTCAAGCAATAGATCACATTTATTTGGGATTTCGGTTCGAACAAAGGCAACACTCCATATAAACAGGACAATTTCAATTTCAATTACAATAATAACACACTACTAACACTAGTACTTAGTCTACACTAATGGGGCCAAACCCTGTATAATAATCCCAGTCTTAAGGCTCAAGCAACCCCAAAGTCTACTCTCTGAATTATGCACAACAGTCCTCTTCTTCACTATTCATTAGTCTATATAATATTCTTAATAAAACATCATGAGCTGACCAAAAATAATTCACATTAGGCCATTATCCACCTCTCTGGCTCTCTCCATTTTACTAAAATTCTATCCTCGCCTCCGAATTTTAACGTAAGTTATCGATTATATTAGTCATCCAAAATGTCGGTAAACTCGACCAAAACTATTCACCAGTCAACTGAAATTACGGTAAACTCAATTCGACTTTAAATTATTACACCAACTCTATTTTTAACCCAAACAATAATACCGGTTATACTAATCATCGAAACATACGGTAAACTCGACCCGACTCTAAATTATTACAGTGAAGTAATCAACCCCAGATATTTCACTCGTTACTCACCTTTTTGTTCTCTTCCATTTTTCTCTCTCTCTCTCCTCTTTTTTTCCTGGAGAAAGAGAGTCGAAGCTGCTGCTTCACAAAATCAGGAAAAAAAAGAAAAACTTGTCACAGAAAAATCCCCCCTTTTTTTCTTACTATTTCTTGCTCTTCACATTATTATTCTTCTTCTTCTACAATCAATTTTTATTATTATCTCCTCTTTATTATTATTTTCCCCCTTTTCTTATAAACCCTAAATAAAAAATCCCCCTTTTGTTGATTCTTGACCGTTGATCGATTTATCCAGAAATTGAAATTATATTTGGAATACCCAGAAGTTTAATTGAATTTCCCAGAAATTAATTTAAATTCCGACGACGATTCCTTTTCGAATATTTTTTCACAGACGCCATCATCGGCGAACCTCCATTTCTACCGAGCTTCCCTATCGCAGGTAATTTTATATTAAGTTTTTTCATGATATGAAATATCATAGGTTATAATTTTGTTGATTTTATGGTGGTTTTTTTTTAATTTGATTAAAAAAAAGTTTTGATCTTTGATAATATTGATGTTTGATAGGGTTAGGGTTAGGGTTAGAACGGGAGGGATGGAAGGGGGAGGTGCGAATTCCGATGGACATAGAGATAGAAATTCAAGGGAAGGAGGGAATTCAGCTTCTTCGAGAAGATACAGAGTTCATTTATCCGCGTCCAATTTCATACGTTCGCCAATTTCAGCGCTTTTGGAATATTCCGGCCTGTTGCGTCCACGGTCGAGCAGCCACGAGGCCGAGTCGTTGATTACGAGCTCAGCACCGTCTCCGTCGCCTGTGGTGGCTCATGGTCATGATTCGTCGTCGAATGGGGGTGAGGTTTCGATTAGGATTATAGGTGCTTCTGAGGGGGAGCAGTTGAGGGTGGACTCGTCTAATGTGGGGCAGAATTGCGGTAGTGTGGGTGAAGGTACAGCGCAGGCGGGAGGGGTGGGTGTTTCGTCGAGTGGAGGTGTGTTGGAGGGGCAAGAGGAGGTGAGGAGTGAGCGGGGGATGGTGTCTAGTGAGGGAGTTTCGTCACAGTATTCGAGTTCTAGTGCTGATGCTGAGGCTGCTGATGCCAGTGGGGCGAGTAATCGGGATGCTAATTACCAGAGGTATGATATTCAGCAGGCTGCCAGGTGGATTGAGCAGGTTCTGCCTTTCTCGTTGCTTTTGCTCGTCGTCTTCATCCGCCAGCACTTGCAAGGTATGATAACTCTTTTAGTGGTTTCCTTAGCTTGCTTTATCGGGAAGTTGCAATTTTGAAACCTGATGAGTGATGATTGCGGCTTGTGGTTAATGTTGTAAAGGCACCATCTTTTAAGGTTTGTGGTTGCCTTGATCATTGTAGTTTGGCTGCATGTTATCCATGAAAAGATTTTAGACCGACACATTATGGACAGTCAAGATGTATGTTTGGTCATACCACCTTCGTGAGACGCTAGTTGGGTGTACGGTTTTATTGGTTATGTAGTCGATTATTCCCTATTAGCATTGTGGCGTTTCCTTAGAGCTTTTCTGCTTGTTTTGAAAGTTGTGATCTTGATGACAATCGAAGTTTCCTGATGCCTGGATCATTTGTATGGTTAAGGGCCTCTTTGTCTTTGTAAATTGTTTTCGAAGTTTGCAGTCCTTGATGGGTTATATTGTCTGAAGTAGCTCGTTGTCTAAGTATGTGAAATGTTGGAACTTTGGTTCAGTAGTGGGACTTTTGCCACCAACTCTTCCTCCCCTATATGGTTTTTAAACATGCCCGATTTTTGCTTGCATTATTTCCTTCATCGCTATGCGTAAATCAAGTTTGCATGATATTATCTTCCATTTTAACACCTTGAGTTTCTGTTATCTAATGTTTGTTCCCTGTTTTTTGTGAAAAATGCACAGGCTTCTTTGTTACTATATGGATTGCTGTTTTCATGTTCAAGTCAAATGACATCCTTCGCAAACAAACTGCTCTTAAGGTATTACCAGTTTCTCAACTTTGATTTTCTTCATGATCAAGTTTTATTAGGTGTGCTGTTTCAAGGTACTCCTGTAAATTCTGATATTTGACAAATTGGTTGCGGTCATGCAGGGAGAGAGAAAAGTTCCTATTCTGATTGGCATTTGCGTTCTGTTCACCCTTCATGTTGCTGGTGTGTACTGGTGGTACCGAAATGATGATCTTCTTTACCCACTAGTTATGCTTCCGCCAAAAGATATACCTCCTTTCTGGCATGCTGTGTTTATCATCATGGTCAACGGTGGGTCTCTCTCTCTCTCTAAGAACAAATTGAATCTGGAGCGGAAATTCTATATCTTTTTTTTGGTTACAATATTTTATTTATGGCTATTGGTCTTTAGCTATTAATCAAATTCATTAGGCCCTTGGGTGTCACAGCCTTAACATGTTTTCACTGTTAGTTATAATGCAAACCGAGGTTGAGAGGTTTCTGTATTGAGTAGTATAGCTGCGTACTAACTGAATCAGTGGTATGATAACATCATGGATATTACCTTAAGCTTAGAGCCCGGGAAGTGAATTAAGTATTTGGTACCTGTTTTACTTTTCTATCTTCTTGATGAGGATAACTTGCCAAGCATCTAGTGATCTCGTGCAACAACATAGAGAGTGTATGAAGAGTACCATATATTCTGAAGATTTCACTATTCTTTAGTTCTGTGCTGCCTGAGATTATTATCTTCTTGGCCGTGTACTTTTGAACAACCACAATTTTCAACTTTAGATACATGTACTGGTAGGTTTTGACACAGTTAGTCCAATTACCTCGTATCCATTGTTTTGTGGTGCTTTGGGTTGTGCATTTGGCCCATTTCTGAGCTGAGAGGACAAGTTCCCGGCGTAACAAATGTATTGTTATTCCTCATCGGTGCTACTATTTGGATTCTCGAACAAATTGTTGATGAGGAAGTTTCAGTTGCCGTTGGTGTAAACTGTTTTGGATTTTCATACTTCCGAGTGATGAGAACTTTGTTCATCTTTTTAATTTTTTGAAGTGAATTTCAAGTGCATGATATTCTTGGGTTATAAGTATAACAACAATTTTTTAGTTCCAACATCATCTCCGGTTAGTGTGTATGGACTGTATAACTTATGAGGAACTGTTGCTTGAAGAGGTAAATTATATAGGGTTGATAATTGAGACATTTGGAGGATGGTTAAGGAAGTGACAGTGCTATAGAAGGAGAAAGGGCAAAGAGTTGCATCAATGATAATGATTACATATATGTGACACTCAAGAAAAAAAGGGTAAAAACAGGGCATAAGAGGCAGAAAGGTTGAAATTCTTTACCATGGACTTCTGTATGTATTTGCGTTAGCATATAGGAATTGCACATCTTTGCTAGTACTCATAAGCGTTTATATGCTGGGCTAGTGGGCTACTGCCTCGTTATCTTGTAACTCATTGTACTCGGCTTCTAGTCAAGGTGTTGCTATATGGAGTTCCTGCGGCATAAGTTCTTGCTATGTGCTGCGCTGCTGCCTCATTATATCCTTTCAGAACTCTCTAAGTTTTGTTGATCTTTTTTTTTTTTTCTTTTTCTTGTCTTTTCTTTTAGTTTTAATCTCACTTTTGTTGAGATTGAGGAGTCACATTGTTGATGGTGATAAGGAGTGGTTAACGTTTGACCCGTTATTTTGTTTATGTGTTTTCTTCATACTCCTTGATTGAACAAGCTTTTTTTGGTGAGCCCAGCTGATTACTTAGCAATCAAGTTGTCTTTGGTCTCTCCTCTTCTACTTGTTTTTTTTTTTTTCTTTTGGTCACTGTTTTTGGTTATAATTTGGCTTTTCACCAATCAGAGAATGGCATTATGAGTTAACTAATGTGTCTTCATTGTGCTTTGAAATTAATGTGCTTATGGTTATGTCTCAGATACCTTGGTGCGGCAGGCGGCAATGGTCATTAAGTGCCTGATACTTATGTATTACAAAAACAGCAGGGGAAGGAATTACCGTAGGCAGGTAGAGAATACATATAGTTTTTTTCCACATTTAGAACTTCATGAGAGCTCCCTCTTTATATATTTTTCTAACTGCTCTGCTTGCTTTCTAGGGGCAAATTCTGACTCTGGTGGAATATTTGTTGCTGCTGTATCGTGCGTTGCTTCCAACTCCGGTTTGGTACAGGTTCTTCCTGAACAAGGAATATGGAAGCCTCTTTTCATCACTAATGACTGGATTATATTTGACTTTCAAGCTCACTTCCGTTGTTGAAAAGGTTTGCTTCTGGGCTATGAATATTCTATCTGCTTAAAAAGGTTTCTTCACCCTTCAAAAGAATATTTCAAAAGAAAGCTTTCTTCATTGTTTAATTCTTTGTGTTTCCATGTAATCTTATCAGGTGCAGTCATTTTTTGCTGCTATAAAAGCTTTATCACGCAAGGAGGTCCATTATGGCGCTTATGCAACTTTAGAGCAGGTATTGCAAGAATTCTTTTGAATTTTTTTTGATATTGATATCTAGTAACTATAGTAGCTTGTCTGTGGTGCTGGCTGCTTCAGAGTGGTCTAGATTTCGGAAATTGTGCCAAAATTAAGAAAACAATGCATCTTTTTGCCTTCCCTTGTTGTCTACCTTTTTGTTTCTTCACTTCCTCCCTGGATTCGTTACCCCTTGTTTCTACATTCCTTGATTCTTACCATGTTTGGTGAATCAACCTCATGATAGTGGAACTAGGACTTTTTTTTGAGAGGAGTGGGACTAGGAGTTATGTTTGGTGAATCCTTCCATCTGTCCACCCTGTGTAATATTGTTTTATTTTCTGTTCTTCTTCCCATCCAGAAAACTAACTGTAGTTGGGTATGAGTGTTCTTTTCATATGTCCGTTTCGAGCCTTTCTGTCTCCGTCTACCCACACAGCTCTCTAGCCCTTAAAATTGAAAAGAAAATCGAAGAATGAGTGGTGACTGGAGGTGCTGTGAAATACAAAGAGAGCTGTTTGCTTTCAGATATGTATTCAATAACTGATAATGTGGCTATGTGGGTGTAGGTTACCGCAGCAGGGGATATGTGTGCTATCTGTCAGGAGAAGATGCATGCTCCAATTCTGCTTCGTTGCAAGCACATCTTTTGCGAGGACTGTGTGTCGGAGTGGTAAGGAGTTATTGAATACTTTAAAGATTTATTTTTTCCAAGGAAATATTATGAGTCTTTTAATGTCTGCGTTATTATACTTTCGTGCATTCTATGTCTCAAGTTATATGCTTAAATTAAGCAAAATGATGAACTAGACTCCCTGGACCTTGATTGGTAAGGCGCTAAATGAAGCTTGTCAACCACTGTGAAGTGGGTAAGCTGAAGTATTTGTTTATGTTATATGGATACTGACATGATCAAGAACAGGCGTACAATGGAAAAATGGCGGATTTAGAATTTGTTGGAGTGGGACGTGTTTGGCGTTTCTAAAAAGGAATTATTTTAAAGTTTTGTTGCTTGGACTTGAAGATATGAAACCCGAGATGACACAGGATTAGGGATGTCCGAATGTCCGATATTCTGGCTTATGTCAATTTTACTTGACATGAGATACAATTTAGGATATGTGTTTGTCCCCTGATTATTAGTGGATATAAGAAATTGGAGTAATCTGAGTGAAGTGATAACTGATAAAAACGAAGTTTACGGCTTGTGCTTTATCATTAAGAGTAATTGCAAGCCAGAATGTGCTACAGTTTGCTTTGCTTATCACAAGGATGTATGACTGAAAAGGAGAAAGAGTGGACATATGTTACTTGTGATGCAATATCCTGTATAACAGGGTATCTGAGGATCAGATTCTTGGGATGCCAAAATGCAGTGTACATAGACTTTGACATTGGTATCCTTTGTTGGATTGGATTAGTTCGGTTCGATACGGAATACGACACCAAAGAGTCGTGGCTAAGTACTTTAGGATTATCTGTGTAGTGGAGAAGAGGAGAATGAGTATAGTGGCTAGGAAGCAGCACATTTTGTCTAAAAGATATGGATATTAACAATCAAAGTTATTGTTGAGTTGACAGAATTCAAGTACTTTGGACAGTCTTATCATCTGTGGAAAGCCCTTGTTACTTTTGTCTGTTTGGATCTTTTATGAATTGTCTTCTAATATGTCAGTTTTTAGGTTAAAGACTTATAGTATCTGTGAAAAGAAATATTGAATATCTATTGATTAATCTGTTTGCTTTCTTTTCAGGTTTGAGAGGGAAAGAACATGCCCCCTGTGCCGGGCTTTGGTGAAGCCTGCAGATTTGAAATCATTTGGTGATGGCTCAACAAGCCTGTTTTTCCAATTGTTTTGAGCGAGGAGTTTTCTTCTTTTGACACCGTGATTTTGCGAATGCTGATTATAAGAGGCCCCTGTTCATGATGCTTCTATCAGAGAACCAAGTATGCTGCGGATGATTTGCACTGCTAATTTTTAACAGCAGGAATGAAACCAAAACTGGTGGTTCGAATCTAACCAAGATCTCTGTTTATATGCTGTATCAAAAAAACGTCTACTTGTATCTACTCTTAGCTAGTAAATTAATAGAGAATCTCTACATTCAAGCATTGTATACAACTGTACAATCTCCAGTGAAAGAAATTTTAAGCAAAAATTTGTGCAACATGTTGTGCCAATTGCTCGGTTTTGTGTTGCTCGTCTTCAAAGTTTTCCAGTTGTGAATGGATATCGCAAGATTTCACCTTCATTGTTTGTGAACATGACCAGAGAAATTGTTCATTGGTTTTTCCTCCTGAGTGAAAGAAGCCGGTCTCTAATTCGTCAGAGCACCTTGTGCAATCTCCTTCACATGAAAGTTGGAAATTTTGCTGAAGCGCAGACTCATGCAGCCTGTTGTGCACAGCTGCTGATTTTGGTTTTACTGATCTTCAATAAACCTGTCTGCATGTTTTTCAGATGAGATCGCAGTTTGAGTACTTCATGATTTTCAACGTTTCTTGTTATAAAAATCCCGTCTTAAAATGAGCTAATCTCTAGTTTATCAGAATTCAACTGGAAGAAAATCCTTGCACTCCATCAAAATATGACTCGAATCATTAGCCAACACTTTTACAAAAATTGAGAAGTTAGAGCCATATAGAATAGCTCATAAATAACCCAATACATCACATTACAAGATTATTAAACAAAGCTGGGACACCATTTCAGAACCATGTACCCAAAAGAATCAAGTAGATCAAAAGGAAAAACCAAAGAATAAAGAGAAAAAAAGAAAAATGCACTGCAGTATCTATGGTTACACAAAATTTCCTCAAGAGGAAGGAATAGAGCATGCGCGATCTAAGCAGACGAGACTTGAGATTTTGTTGGATCGTCAGCCACAGAGATAGAAGGTTGGGTAATATGAGTCACCTGTATGTTCCCATCAGTCACCACAGTCTGTACAAGAGTAGGGACTTCTTCCGAGGGTTCTGTCATCTCAGGTAAGTCACTGGTTGTGCGGACCTTAGGCGGTGAATGAGGGCATGACAGAAATGCAGCGGGATCAGAAATCTCTTCAGGGACTTCTCTCGTGTGTTCTGTCATTTCTGGGGGTAAGGTAAGAGAGGAGACCTCTGGAAGGTAACTTGGGGATGTCGGCGAGGTTGGGGTGCTAGAGAGCACCTTCGCATCATCCATGGAAAAGGGGTAGACTTCTGTTACTTCTTCAGCACCCTCGTCCAGATATACAATGTCCTGCATTGTGAGCTGGTGATATTCAACAATTTCCCTGAGAAACCGATTTTCACGAGCATATATAGAGTTTTCATGAGCCAGACGAGCCTTCTCAGCCAAGAGAGTCTCCAACTGGAGTCGTATCTGAGAATACAAAAGAAAAATCTCAGAAATCTGAAATTGCTCTCAAGCGCAGGGCCCCCAAAGAAAATACATGATGTGACTAAACTCAATCAACAGGGGTATAACTATGCTTCTGCAATGGCAGAATAATGAAGAAACAATGCACAGGAAGTCCACTGGTCTTCCTAAAGTATAGTTCAAAGATCAGGGGCATTACTGGGAAAGAAAGATTACCAGATCATCATCAGCAGGATTGTCGCCTTTATCCCGACTCTCCCTAAGTCTCTTATTTTCTTCTTCTAACTGCGAGGAACGTTCCTTTGCAAATGCCAGGTCAGCTTTCACAGTCTTGAGTTCTCGAAGAAGAACTTTTGCTTTTGCTGCAGTTGCCATTGCAACCTGACAACCAAAAGGAAGAAAAAGGTCATCTCTCAGAGAACCCTCTTCTGCAGAAAATTGAAAACAGAATCTGTAGGGGCTACATATAGGAGGCGCCATTGACATTGGGTAATAAAATCAATCGTTAGTAATTGCTCAAGCTACACTCTTAATTTTCTGGGCATTAGTAACTTGGATCATTTTCTGATCTACTATTATGCTATAGCTCAAATATTAAGCTCCATTAAAGTCAATGATATTAACAGTAGTAAAAAGCTGGCACTATCACTACCCATACACAATACATGTTTGCCACCTTACATCGCGAGATGCCTTCAATTGTGTTTCTTGATTGGCATGAGCATTTATTTGGACGGGCTGAAGCACAGGTCGTTGCCACGAAGTATTCTGCACAACAGTTGTTTGATCCTTATTATCTGAATTGCCTCCTCCTCTTCGTCTAATATGGATTCTACGGGTTTCTTGAATAATATCTGCTGTCTTATTACGGGTTTCTTGGATGATATCTGCAGTCTTGTGCTCTACCATGGTACGACCTTCCTGCAAAAAAGGTTAAGAAAGCTTAAAGGACAGCATGGGGAGAGCAGTGAACACAAATTCTCCTATCCTCGAATACTTGTATAAAACCTTTGCACCTTTATAGTCAAAACAAGCATACCTCAAAAGCAGTTCCAAGGGTATCGCCAAGGTGATTAAGGGAAGAAGTAATAGCATCAATACCCTTGCGGAATCTAGCATTATCCCTTCTAGAACCACTATCTGAGGGTTGACGGGAATAGTAGAACTGATGAATGAAGATACAAATATAAAAAAATTAGCATTAACCAAAAACCACGCCAAAATGATTTATCATCTCCAAACTACGAGTATTCACCTGATTACCAGTGGCTGTATCATTCAGTGTCGACCTCATCCCATTTGAAGACTCCAATTGGTCATCATCCTCATCGAGTATTGATTTAGCTTTCCTAGCCAGGATACCCCAGAAACCATATTTCGGGTCATTTGAATCTTTCATCGAAGTGCTCTCAGTAAGAAATGATCCCTACATAGACCGCACCCTAATTTCATAAATTCAAGTTTTAAGAATGTAATCCCAGCAATACTAGACCCAAATCAAACATCTAAAGCACCACTAATACACAACTAGGCAGACAACCATCTACCTCTACCTAAAACTCGTACTAAATCGGGCTTGATCACCCAAAAATGTAACAACAATCCTAATAATCACTTTCTTAAATCATCCTAAAACTCGATGACTCTTATTCTCCTTCAACAAAACCGTTTTTTTTTTTTTCAAAGCACCACTAATATTCAACTAGGCAGACAACCATCTACCACTACCTAAAACTCTTACTAATTTGCGCTTGATAATCTAAAATGTAACAACAATCCTAATGATCAGTTGTTTGAATCATCCTAAAACTCGACAATTCTTATTCTCCATCAACCAAACAAAAGTTTTTTTCAAACCACCCTGTCCCCGAACAACTGTCCTACTTTCCTCATTATCACTGATATCGGGTTTCCCCCCTATTTTCCACCATGTCGATTATGGGAAATTGGGAACACACTCTATGTTATTCCCTCTGTTTCACTAAATTCTTTACATTTCGTTTAAATATGTGAGAGGAATTCAAACGAAACTTAAAGAACCTCGTACTTACAACTACTACTCGTATGAGCTAGCATGTAACCCTAATATCCGTCGGATACAAATTCAAACAAGGCAATCACTCTGGCACAACGTGCCCACGTATCTTCAACTTTACGCCAAGCAATTTATAATCTTGCATAGTAAATTCAGTCACACGCTACACCCCTTCCATCGATAACTAAATTCATCAATCTAATTCCGCAAATATGAACATCAAAATGATGAATTACGTGCTAAAATTCAAACAACAAAGACGACGACAACGACAACAACAACAACATTACCCCAGTGCCGCAAAGGTAAAACGGAAAACGTAAAATATACGCAACCAAAACAAAAATAGAAGCAATAATAATACGATAATTAAAAAATAGAAGAGAGAGAGAGAGAGAGAAGAAGAACCACCTTGGGGCGGGAGGATCGGAAGCGGTCAGCATCAAGATGAGAGAGAGAAGTATATGACGACGACGTCGGAGATAACGACGGATCGCCACCGTGAGAGGCGGCGTAAGCATAACCGTAGGCGGAGGAATCACGGTGGGCCGCCGACGCTCTAATCGCACGCGCCGCCAACGATCCATTTTCATTATTATTAATATTAATATTATTCCCCGGAAAACTATAATTATGATTATAATTCTTAATATTATTATTAAGATGAGGATGATGATGATGATTATCTGCATCATTATCATCATCAGTAATATCATCATTACTATTACTATTACTATTATTATTATTATTCTTATTCATCTGATGATAAATCTCTTCCTTGAATGTTGATCCACGCGTTATTCCCTGTCTTCTTCTATACGCCATATTCTTCTTCTTCTTCCTTTTCCTTCAATATTAATTAAATCGTCAACCTTGAAAAATAGAATTAAGAATGATTGTACATTTGATTGATTTTTTGTATGGAGATTTGAATGGATGATTGATGAATTTGGGGGAAAGTGATTAGATTAGATTAATTAAATTGATAATTAAGGTGGCGGGATTTTTGTTGTTGTTGGGGGGTAAAAGCGTGATGATGAAGGTGGAAGAGAGAGGAGGGAGGAGAAAGAAAGAAATGAAGGTGTTTTGTTTGTTGATTTGGGGGTAACTAACTTTTCCGGAAACAGGAAGTCTCATCTCCCAGATGTTTTTAATGATTAACTACCCTACCTGATTTATGTTTTATTAGCAGGTAAAATTGTGTTTTTTTAGTGAGTTGAAAAGTTAAAAAAGCTGCTGTTATTTTCTTGTCTTGTCTTACTTACCACTTTTTGTCATCCGCAAAGTCGGGTTTGGGTCGGTTCATTATCACGCCTAGAACACACAACCTGATATGGTACATTAACTAATGAAATAAGCTCGTGTTTGAGTCTCAAATAGGTTTGGGTTTGTCATTTGTGCTTGAGTCTATGGCCCAATGATCATTCCGATTCCTATCTTTTGACACAACTTATAACGAAACGAAATTATGTAAATTATGTTAAGTCAAGTGGTGTTTGGGTTTTTCTGACCTTTTGCCATAGAGATTGAACCACTTTTTCTTGAACCTAGACCCTATCCGTGAGTGAATCGAGCCACTCGGTGCTTACATGAACGAGACCATTTCGACACGTCGGTCGTGGTTATCTCGGGTTCGGATGTTGCCCATCGGCCAACTCACTATAAAAGGGACATGAACGGCCTCGAGTACCACCGCTGATTATCTTAAAACAAAACACATTGATTTGGACCTGTAATCACTAATCACCCCTTTGCCTTTGATAAACAATTTCAATATTGACTTTAATGAGAGTTACTCAACCAATATAATATTTCTCATTAATTCAAATTTACAGTATATCCAGCATTATCCAAATCCAAAGGAAAGAAAGGTGATGCATACAGTTGGACAAGCGCATCTCTTTATACTGTCAACAACCTTGCCAGATCAAAGGTTCATTTTTTCCGAGCTAAGCAAAGTAGAACTCAATGCCAGTACAATTTTTCCAGGGAGAACATCAGGTGTCTAAGCTTCTAGAGCTAATTCCAGGCCGTGCTTATGATAAGTCGATCACAAAGTCGCAAAATACTGCAGTCAACTGGAATGGAACTATGCAAAGGTAGTAAACATCCCAGCAATATAGACAGTATGTCCTAACTGTACACGAACTGCTAACATCTATATCGATTCCACATAGAAAAGATCTGAATTTGCAGGAATGAGTTGCATAGTTTGTTAATCATCAGGGAAACCTAGAAACCTGCTGATAAGTTGAGCAGCTGGTTTTGCATCTCCAGGAGGATATGGGATCAGAGAATCAAGCTTCATGCTCGAAATAGTCTGGCAGAGTGTTTGAGGGTGAGCACAGAATAAGTGCCTCCTCTCTGCTAGTTCTTCTGCCAGTTCAGCTTGGTGATTGTCCATCAAATCTTCATTTACCACGACAATCAACGGTTTGTTTTGTCGTAGTGTCTCAAATATGCTGCCTGAACCTGCAACCAAAATTGTTGTAGTGAATAATAGGCCATGGCAGATCACATCCAATATACTGCAAATCAGCCAACTCCTTGACAGAATGGACGATAAGATGAGTTTGGACTTAGAATCCATTGATTGGTCTGACAGTGAGTCAATGATGATTGTGTTGTCGGCCACAATTAACAATCTTTAAGACAAGTAGCTAACTCTACAATGAAGATACTAGTAAAGTGAATGCAGGAGGCGAAGCGGAGGTAATAGCAAAAGGTAAAACAGATACTGAGGAACATGACTTATCAGAGACCTAAACCCATCGAAACAATTGCAACCTTATTTTTTGGGAAGGCATTCAAAGGGTACTTCAGGTAGAAGAGTATAACCACTGAATTCTCTAAGAAGAGCTGTAAAAAAGTAAGAAGATGATATTCATCCGAAAAATGTTACCTGCATGACTTATGACAAGAGAAGCTGATTTTAGACTCTCGGCAATGCTAGAAGAAAAGGTGAAGTAATCAACAGCTAAGGATCCATCATCACCTGAAGACTACATCAAAAGAAGACAAGAGTGAAAACCTACAGCAAAACAAACTACGCACACAGCGGATGAACTTAATTGTCATCTTGTATAATTTGGTACATTAAGCTATAGCATTACCTTAATCTCATTCCCTTTCTTTTTTTTGGGTGAATACGTACAGAGATACAGTTCTGAAGGCATAAACCACCAAGGTTCGTCTATCACACTATTCTAATCTAACTTTCAGGCAGTCATATACTTAAATTTACCTATTAAACCTGTCCATACTTCAATTTACCTATTCCCACCATACTCACACTGTCACACATCATACGTGAAATCTCACTTGTTTAGTTACAAAACGACTTCTAGCTGAAGCAGAAATTTACTTTTCATCATGCACCAATACTATGCTAGCCATAAATACAGGCATTGTAGTACAGAAAAGATCAGAAGGACTTGGGGAGGCAAGAAGGCCTAGTGCAGAAATATACCCTGGAAGGTTTGTAAGATCCACGACCAATCTGAATGAGAAGGTGGGTATAACCTTTTGCATATAATTCTTGCTTGACCGTTTCAGTGTCGACTGCTCTGACAAGAGCATCAAAGAGAGTAGTTCCGACTGTCACAAAGACCACTCTCTTTGAGTTCGTACTGTCATCAGCTGTTCCCATTTACGAACTTATGTAGTCCTCAGCCTGAATTTGAACACTGCCAACATAGATTCAGAAGTATAGTTATAACAGATCAACAACCACAAGTCCACAATTGCTCCTGTAAATGGACAAACCCGCAGGAAGCAGGATGGATAATTCTATATGTTCTACAAACAAAGAAGATAACTTTTCAGAAAAATCAAACTCCAAACAGCTAAGGGGAGGCATATAAGTCTTTATGACACAATCAACAATTCGATCTTTCTTGATTCACATTCCAAATCGCTGGGGTGTGCACATAAGGGTCTTTTATCGAATTCAACAATCCAAGATGACAGCTTTTTAGCTCAGATTCAACATTATCTCAACATTTTAACATGAAAGACTCAATCTTTCTAGAATCACATTCCAGGAATTACCCTCCCTCCGAATGTGACAGCACAAAATTTCGACATACCCCTCTCAAAACCCGGGGATAAAACCAGATCTTTGCAGTGAAAAACTCAGCTCCTAACACTACAATTACACACAAAAAACCCCCTATTGAACAAAATTCAATCATCTCCATGTTGGATTTCACAGGTAACATTAAATTGATTTTTACCCAATCTCATCAAAATGCAATCATCTCAATTTCATGAAGATGTTGCATCATATATATTCTAATAGAAGATAAATCTGTTAATTAACTAATTAAGTATCCAAAGCTCACAAATTAGCAGTTAATTTTTCTTTAACGCACCCATAATCGCAAACAAAAATATTCCATATTCTAATTCAATTTTATTTTCAAGGGGAATCAAAATTCACTTGTGCTTATAGAAGAAGCAACCCGACCCCTAATCGCACGAAATTTTCCTGTGTTACGATTACAATATAACATTGTCTCGGGTTCGAATCTCATACCCCTCATTGTACTGAATTTGCGCGGTTGCGCCATGTAATAAATTGGAGAAAGGTACAAATTTTTTAACAGTGATTAAGAAACAAAACACATAATTAATTACAGAACAAAGGTGCAGAGATTAATGCTACTAAACTGTAAATTGTAATACGAAGAACATCAATTGTAATTAGGAGAAGAAATGGAAGAGAGAGAATATTACCCGAGAAAGTTGGTGTCTTGCGCCAGATTAAACGTTGCGTCAAGTGAAAGATTCTGAAGACTTTTGAGTTGGGGTTGGGGAGAAAGATCATTCTAAATTACTCACCCCATTCAAGCGAAATGTAATGTCATTTTTTGGTACGTATTTTAATAAATTAACGGTGATAGAATAGAATTGAGGAAAAGATGTGTAATTTGGAACAATATCTAGTGTCGGTTTACTCGGGTATTGGACATCGGGTGAGATATGTTATGACTATGAGTGGTAATGTGCATGCAATAGGCATGAGCTAAACACATGAACATTGTTGTGTTGTATGGAGTATCATTTTGTTACTATCATAGTGAATACGGTCGTACGAGTCTAAAGCTAGTTATTTTATCTATATCGGTACCATAATGTGAAATACAAAATTGTTTTACTGAAATCTGAAATGCAAAATTGTTCTACTGAATTCTGAAACACAAAATTGTATTTCTAAGAATCTAAGATCTGAAGATGTGTCACCTTTTTATGAAAATTCTTTGCCTTTTTTTTTTTTGGGAAGAGCAGTACCAAAGTTGTGACAAGTAAAATGAAAGCTTTTTTCGATATCACAAGCCGAATGTTAGTGGCTGATTCTTCTGAAGGGATGATGGAGCGTGAGAGTTATCGTGGTACTGATCATTTTGATGGGTGTATGCTTGACTAGTTGATGCCTGTCCGAAGCTCATTCTACTTGAAGAGGGCCAGCTAATTTCTGAGCCTAGCTGTAAGGGTGTTGGCAACCTAGGATGTCCTACAATTGGGGGGTACCCAAACCCTGTAACACCACTTAGCCTGGGATCCAAGAAGGGCACATTATTGAACATAAATTGCCTGTTGGGGGGTAATGGAGGCAGATTTTGCGAGTGCATATATACTGCTTCTGCTGATGCCTGTGCAGGATTAAAATCGCAGCTAAGGTTGCTGGCTGAAAGTAATCCAAATGGTGTAGGCCTTAAACTATCATTTCTGAAATGGCTGTTTGGATGACTTGAGCTTGAAGTAGCCTGAGCCTGAACCTGATTCAAGTCGAACATACCAGCATGACTGTGCTTCGACTCCTTGGCTGAAGGAGGCACTGCCTTCCTCTGGTAAGTCAGCAAGTGATCATCTTTAGAGACTGCTGTCAACTCCTTCCCTTTACCTGCTGCACCACGCTGACTGACAGAAGTATTCTGATGGATTCTATCTCTGCTGGCTTGAAGTCCTATGACAATTTTCTTATTCTTGTTGTTGATGTTTCCTTGATCTCTCGGGTCAGGGTCAGGTTTTCTCAATTTTACAGATGTATTAGCATCTTTTGAACTTATAGGACTGAATGTTTTCACTTCTTTTCCCTTATCCCGGGCCTCTCTGATCTTGCTAACATCCCCTTTTTCCTGTATGGAATGCGGATTCATGGTGTCAGTGAAATGCCGGGACATGGTACTCGTGGAGGGAATGGAATGATAAGGAGACTCATTAAGGTCTGTTTGGAGACGAGATGGGGCAGTAGGGGTTTGAGTGTTATTGTTAGCTGTATAATCCGAATTGCTGGTGTTTTGATTGGTTGGGGTTTGCATCAGTAATCCTTGCAGTTTACGCTCAGCAACCCTACGAGCAGTTGGTCCCAAACCCTTGACAAATAACATTAAGCTTTTTCTGTAGTCCTGATTCACCTGCAAACATAAGATATGTTTCATTCACCTGTAGCAAAACGTCAGAAGTCCCTGATAATATCAACAGATCACTTTTCAGAAAGGCAAAACTTACATGTATCAGTGGATCTGTGTCACAGTTCATTGGTGAATTTGGTGAGTCTATCTCATCATCCATGGACTTCCATGGCTTGTATGTACAACGCCTATCTATATCGGTCATATGAGGTCTTTTCCGTCTTTTACAGCCTGCTTTCACAGGAAACAGAAAGAGAATCCTCTGAGGTTCAAAACCTGTTACTAGAAAACTTATTCATGTTTTAAAGAAGCTACCAGGCCAGCCATGTAATGTTTTCTATGTACGAAAGAGTTTTAAACAGATCCTTAGAAGTAGTTTAAAGACAAGAACTAGACCTTTCTGATCGATATCTGTGCTCATGCTGTTAGATCCGAAATCCTTGGCAAGCTTCTGGCCTGAGGCAAGGGTTAAACCTTTAGGTTCACCATCCAGTTTACGACTAGACCTTCGTAGTCTTGTTGCACTGAACTCCAGTTCAAAATTTTCCGGATCAGTTTTCAGTGCATGGAACACCTTTTTAGCTAAGTCCTCGAGAGCACGGGCCTGAGTAGCGCAAGTTTTAACATTAGCACATGATTATAATCATCTAAGGCTCTAAGGTCTGAAAATTGAGGAAGAATTGTTAAAACTATTGAGAATTCTTGAGCTCACCTGTCTGAAATAGACAGTTCCTGAGGAGTTGAAATACATAGCATTGTCGAATATCAGATACATGTCATGCTGTGTGCATACAGCAGAAAATCATCAAAATAGGCCTTCATGAAGAAATGTAGTATACTGTATGAAACTTTTTTTTTGTGCTAACCTCAAATTGTTGAAGAGTCTTGTATAAGCCTTCATGAAGTTTAGCTCTCATTGTACCAAAGTCCATCGGCTCTGTGATGATTTCGTAGTACTCTTCAACCTAAGGGCAGAATTTATGCACATGAATAGCTCGTAATTTCAGATATGCCAAGAGCAAAACCTAACAGTTGAATTATAATGCGGATTTTCACAGTAACAAACCAACCTCACTAGGATCAACAGGTTCAGCAAATATATCATGCGTATCTCTCCTGAAAATCGCGCAGACATTAGCTAAATAAGGTCATGTTCTACCATACAAGGGAATCAACATCAAAGGGTAGAGTAAGTATAAGGTATTAATTATTCTGATATATACTATGAGTTGCTAGCAAATGTTACCTCTGCAATGTGTCCAGAACAAGCTCTAGGATGCGCTTTTCCGGTAACCATGACTCGTCTGCGTTTAGGAATGACAGTTACCTTAGAATTGCCTATATATGCAATGTGACATGTATCAGATTTTATCCTTACTGAGTCTTACCATGAAGAATTTCATGCTTTTGGCTATCTTTAAACTGAGAAGCTGATGGTTTATCTGTCATGACAGAAGATCAACAGTACAGTTGACAGGAATTTCAAAAATTGTTTCGGAAACAAACTGTTTATGTATTCAACATAAGAGTAAGGTTGCGTATCTAAGTTTTCAACGTAGGAGTAAGGCCTTACCCTTATTAATTTTTTCTTCATGGTGACGCGGATGAGCTTCATCACCCTGCTCACTGCTCATATCCAATATGTATAATTAGTGTACACAGTCTAACAGTCAGTAGAGTTCAAAAGGGTAATATGGAAAAAAACTGAGTAAATTGCATGGCTTTAGTCTAAGTACATAATTAAGCATCATTGTCATACAGAAATTACCATGGAGGCCGCTGTGATTTACGCTCAATGGCCTGATCAGACGTGGTGCATAACCGTGATCCAGGGCCGTGATTATCATCTGAAGTAGCACATACAAGGTGGTGGTGGTTAGTGTCAACCCCATTGATAAGGAAAATACTTGAGCTCATTAAATGAAAGAATTGTAATGACTTTTAAGTCTATTTTTGGTTACAACACCCCCATTGAACTCATATGGTAATGCATGGTAATGACAATTGATGAAGAATATCTCATAATGTCAATCCATTACATTACCATAGAATCGAATTGAAATGGACCATTTTCAATACCAAAATACGTGCAAAATTCATTATTATTCACAGTGGCGGACCCACATACACCATTTTGGTGTCAATTGACCCACTTGGAAATCAATAAGTACTTTGAATGTTAGATATTGTCAATAATATTTCATTGGTCTAGTGGTGTATGTGTTGAATTCTACACCAAAGTCATAGGGTTCAAGCTTTGATAATGTACATTTTTAACCCCACTTGATATTTTACAACTTTTTGACCCCACTAAATTCTAAGTCTGGGTCCACCACTGATTATTCATTCATTTTGTAACATTGATGCGTATCTTAATAGCATAAGATATCATCAATCAAGTATTTCAATTACTCTCACGTCAAACCTCATACCAAACAGTCATAGTGCCAAAAACATAACAATTGCAGGGTTGTTTGTTACCTTCACCATTTGATGAAGTGAGCCTAGGGCTCCTTCTTCTTTGTCCATTCTGCTCGGTCGCGCTTTTACAATCTGCCCTCCTCCTTTTTTCTCCTCTCCTGAATATATTAAACATTGTGTCACAAGACTCACAATATACTGAATATAGAAACGCGAAACAATAATCCTCCCTAATGTACGACAACAACCACTAAGTCTTTATTCTAAAAGCGATTTTGGGGTCAGCTAGTGCGCATCTGACATGAATCATCATATGAAACCGTTATATGTAGAATATGTAAGAACAATGAGGACACGATATTAGAACGAATGAGTGAACGAGGAAAAAAAATGCCATCATGTTGCAATGCATAAAAGCTAACCTCTCACCTTGACATATTACAAGTGAAAAAACTTTGATTGGAAACAGAAACTAATGGCCAACAAAGTTGTAATGTGAAGAAACTAATTAAGTTGCTTACTTTATAGGAAAAAAAATGTAGGAAAATATGTTCCTTGTTATTTCAGAAAATAATGAGATTTCAGGTAAGAAATAAGAGTGGAATTAAGACACGAAGAAACAAAAGGAAATAGAAGATTACGTAACTCTTTACACTTGAATGATTGATACTCATTTATGTACCTTACCAAAATTGGAAGACTAGGGAGTCAATTCAAAGTCTAAAGATTGTTTTTGATGGAAATCATAGGGAGAATTGATGTTAGGAAATCGCTATCATATTGCTTTTGACGAGAATTGAATTACGAGAATAAGGGTTACATGAGCTCTTAAAAGCTTAAATAAGAGCAGAAGTAAGAGAAAATTAGGTAACCCTTCTCTTCAGCTCAAGGTATCATCCGAGTTACATGAGTTGTATCAAGAATAATTTTAATTTTATACGTGCAGTTTTAATTGAAGTTACCATAAGTAACTATAAACACTCGTAAAATTTATGTTAATTACTCCATTTATGAACTATTTCTATAATGTTGCATGTACCATATATATCATCACTACCATGTTATATATCTCATATCATTAAACGTTACAAGATGTCGTGTATAACATCCTATCCAATCGGTGCTTAAGAACAAATCTCCTAAACAAGCCCATCATCCCATGCGTAAAAATGTACATAAGCAATGTACTCTCAGGTCATTGTTGGACTTTGCTTTTGGCACTAATGGTTAATTTTACAAGATGAAGTTAGATCGCCTCAGGGACCAATAACAACACCCCCAATTTTTTTATTTTTTATTTTTTATTTTTTTGTATAAACAACTTTCTAAATTAAACAAATGAATCTTAGGAGTGTTACCGCCACAGTTGACTTCTTCGGTCAACTATTAAGGCTAAGGAAATCAAATAGGGGTCCATTCGAATTGTAATTAAAATTACAACTTTTAATAACCAAAACTTATACAAAGATACTCAAGTGCGGAAGCATAGTTCGGATCAAACTAATTACATTCGTAGCCTTCTACCAACCCCTTGTATCAAAGCAACAACTTCAAACCGGTTTCAAACAACTTGCTCCCCGTGGAAGACAAATTTCACAACGGATCATCATAGGCCCACAGAAAGAAATAGCAGGACAAAAACACAACAAAGTAACCGTCAACCAAACGGGTTGAGTAAGAAAGATCTATCTTGAAAGCCATTTAAATATGTATAACTTTTCACAAACCATATAAACGAAACCATCAGCGAGAACAATATGAAGGACGAACTTTCTTTAGAACACACTTTATTTCACTAGTAAATGGCACAAACTTTAGAAACGTTCATCTTTCTTTTCTTTCATATATCCAGGGTAGTGGGCTTTCTTACTAGCACCAATATTGCTGAATGCATCATCTCTAAAATCCGAGTGATCCCCCAGCGAATAGTCGGAGACCCCACCGGATTTAAGAGCCAAAACCAATTCCTTGCAATCCATCCGGATTTCCAGATCCCGCCCCTATATTCTTACAGGCTTGGATAGCCAGTTCACAAGCCCCAATTGTTATCTTGTGAGACATCTACTCTACCGTGGCCATGATCTGTAGTTTTTATATAAATGTAACTACTGCATAGCTTGGACACTAGTATGTGTGTCGGGAAGGGTGTGTATTTCTTGGCTCGAAATTTAGGTTACAAGGACCTTGTCATACCTAAGGCTTCACAAGGACTTAAAACAGTTTCACTAATCGTTTATATGTTAGGTCATTCTATTTTAGGATGAATTCGTCTTCCACACCAAGCACGATTACTGGATCCACCATTTATTTGCTCCAATGGGGGCTTATGTTTTGGAAACCGATGCGGGTCAAAATTTGTTAAAACACAGACTCCCCAGAATCCAGACAGTTGGCGGGGTGTTGTTGGATGATGTTGGGCATCACAAGGACACTAGCTTCAATCTTTTTTTTTTCTGTGATCCTTCGATGGATAATGTTCTGCGATGGGAGATCGAGACAGTTGTGAGCGGTATGGAGTGAGTGTTGGCCATCATTCCCATATTTCGAATAGTTATGGCTATCACAAATTCTATGCAATTTGTTCATCACGTATCAAATGAATCATTCACTTATTGTAAAACTTAGTACATATTTTATCTGCAATGCAGTCTACCAACTCCATTTGATTTTACGACAAATGGATCTTCCATTTAGTGTTCCATTTAGTGTACTCCATAGAAGACTACAAGTATTTCCTAGCATGACAACTTAAAAATGTAAAAAGAAAGAGAGAAATGTCTTTGAATATGAGGGAGTATGACCACGGTCTACATTTTAACAGGTCTACTTACTTTTGTTTCGTTTTAAACTTCATTTGTCCTTATCATTTAGCGATTCACAACAATTAATGGTTTGAGATGAATTAGACTCGATTAAACAAAAAGTGATTAGTCTAGAACCATTATCAAATTTTCCGCATCTGATTTTATTTGTTCTAAATTTAAATTGAGTCGAATAAATTGAGTCGAAGGCCGTTCTCAATTTGCTCCGATTTTTCACCACCCGTATGTTCTAAGTATTATACTCAACGTTCTCAAATAAACACAGTGGTGTTAGCCTCGTTGCGGACTTAAACAGGTTACGATATGAGTCGACGATGATGAGCATACATCAATTGTCTCGATTAATTAATTTAATGAAATCTAATACTATGGAGAAAACAAGTTGAACGATCATATCGAACTTGTCGAGCATGCTCATTCTATTAATCTCAAAATTACAAACGTAGGTGTGAGCATAATCATACAAGATCCGCTATATGAGGCACAACTAAGATTAGTTCATTAGTGGCAATAAGTTAATTTACATGATTTACATATATCATTTATCTCTATATAAAATTGGATTAGGTAAGTGTGGATTGATAGCTTCAACATGAAGTAATCTCATATTCATTGAATCAAAACTATAGGAAATGAGATGTTTACATAAGAATTTAAAGGTTCAAGTAACTTAGCTACATATCAATGATCCTAAGAGTGTGCATATGGTACTCATCATAGAAAATAATTATAATTATTAGTAAAAAAATATAAAAAAGATGTACTACGTAATATTTTGAGGGGATGTATATATTATAGTAATAGCCTAATGCTAAATACATGCATGAATTCATGTAAACATTTCCAATTAGTCCATAACGGTCGGAAACCAAGATTCCGGGCCTGTGGATTGGATTTTACTTGATTGTCTACAGCTCCATAGCGTGTGCTCGGAGAAAAAATGTGCATAACATTTTTGGGAATGTATAATTAATACATAGCTAAGAGTACATAGGTAAGTAGACGCATACATGTTAAATTATAGTATAAAGACAATACATATCCGAGACATGATAATCCGTTATCACTATTATATTATTGAATGAGTTTTCACATTATTGTGGTCGTGAACAAAGTAACTAAATAAAGTAGTATACTTTTAAGTTGCTTACTTTATAGGAAAAAAAATGTAGGAAAATATGTTCCTTGTTATTTCAGAAATTAATGAGATTTCAGGTAAGAAATAAGAGTGGAATCAAGACACGAAGAAACAAAAGGAAATAGAAGATCACGTAGCTTTTACACTTGAATGATTGATACTCATTTATGTTACTTACCAAATTTGGAAGACTAGGGAGTCAATTCAAAGCCTAAAGATTGTTTTTTTTATGGAAATCATAGGGAGAATTTATGTTAGACAATCGCTATCATATTTCTTTTGACGAGAATTGAATTACGAGTCTACAAGAATAAGGGTTACATGAGCTTTTAGAAGCTTAAATAAGAGCGGAGAAAGAGAAAAGTTAGGTAACCCTTCTCTTCAGTACAAGGTATCATCCGAGTTACATGAGTTATATGAAGGATAATTTTTAATCTTATACGCGCAATTTTAATTTAAGTTACCATAAGTAAGTATAAACACTTGTAAAATCGATGTAAATTACTCCATTTATGAACTATTTCTATATGTTGCCATGTACCATATACCAGTATATCATCACTACCATGTTATATCTCATATCATTACAACTTTACAAGATGTCGTGTATAACATCCTATCGAATCGCGGAATCGGTGCTTAAGAACAAATCTCCTAAACAAGCCCGTGGGTAAAAATGTACATAAGCTATATACTCTCTGGTCATTTGTTGGACTTTGCTTTCTGCACAAAAACCCTGAGAAATTAAGACACTATTCCTAACTGTTAATTTTACAAGATGAAGTTAGATCGCCTCAGGGACCAATCGACCATCATGCATGCCAATCCATTAACTAAAATGTAGAAATCGAAATTCTTCCACAACCACATCTTCCAACTTTACGTAACATTAAGCAGGATATGATCGTATGCCTACTTAAGTAAAGTGCAAAAAAGTCTTACCATAAGCGAAACTACCAATCGACAATAGAGAATGTAAATGAACCCCTCGACGACCACAAAACGATCCCATCAGATCCCTTATTGGCGCCTTGTATAAGTGCTCGTTTGCATACACGTTGGAAAGTCGAAAAGGTCGTGAATTTGAAATTCTTAGGAATTTAAAAACCTCAGACGGATTCTGGGTTCGTTGATCATCTTCTACTTTGCGCGCACATTTCACACAGAAAACAAGTAGTATCGACGTATCGTGAAGGGGAAGAAACTGAAACACCACCAAATTGATTTGTAAGCTTCGGTTAGTTTCATGTCCCCCTCTTTTGATTAATTATCATATAATTTTAATTAAGTAGAAATGTTATGAATTTTGTGTTTTGTTTTGTTTTGTTTTGTTTTTGTTTCAATGTCTGAAGCTTAAAACTTTGAGTTGAATTAATGGAAATATATTATTTTAACCTTTGATTTGATCATAATTAGCAAAAGCCTGAAAATTTAAGGTGATTAGGAACCAAAGTTCTGATTTTCAACCTTTAATTTCATCAAAATTTGCAAAATCATGAAACTTTGAGGTAATTAGCTGTAAAATATAAGATTTTTAACCTTTAATTTCATCTAAATTTGCAAAATCATGAAACTTTTGAGGTAATTAGGAACGAAAGATATGATTTTCAACCTTTGATTTCACCAAAATTAGCAAAAGCTTGAAGCTTTGAGATAATTAGAAAAGGAATATGTGATTTTTAACCTTTGGTTTCATCAAAATTAGCAAAAGCCTGAAACTTTGAGGTAATTAGAACCAAAAGATACGATTTTTGACATCTTACTGAGATGGGAAAGCGTGTTGGGTAAAGGAGAGATTCATCGGAGAAATCGAGTGTCTAAATATAGATTTCGTGTTGCAGGAAAATCGATGGAAGACTGCTACTTTGGGGATTCAAGTGTTGAGGAGCAATGGCCATCGGAGCTGGATGAAAAAATAAAGACTGCCATGGATAATGATGATAAGGAGGAATTCATGAAATTGATGAAGAGTCCTGAATTCGAAAAATATCGAGCTACTTTCCATCCTGATTATTTGTATTCGTTTGATGCTGTGAATTGTGCAGTTGCAATGTTTAATGGGGAGATTCAAGGACTTGCTGATAGCTATAGAGATGTCCCATCTAAAGTTGGGGTGACTCCACTTCATATTGCTGCTCACTATAGTGCTCCTGCTATAACTGGGTTTCTAATTGAGAGGGGAGACAGAGGTGATGTCAAGTGTAACTTTGAAATTATGAAGCTCAAACAGGCCACACCATTTGATATCGCCATTGAAGTTTTAGCGTAACTCCTCCTCCTCCTCCTCCTCCTCCACTATTAATTGAATTTTCTTATTGTGATCATGTGATGATGTTACACCTTTTTTTTTTTTTTTTTGTATCGAGCAGGTTTAATGGGTTTTACCCTGAATGGCTCCCTGGACAGTCTATATTTGAGCTACTTGATATGCTATGTACTGATTGAATGGTTTGTTTCCAATTTCTTCGTATGCAAAAATTTCGATATCATCTAATTGTTGATTCAACTCTCATGCCAGAGGAAGAAATTGTCGGTTGCAACCTTGATTGTCCAAAACACAATAGCTTCCCGAAAAAACCCCCAAAAATATGAGCAAAACCCTAATTTTACTACAGTAAATCCCAAAAATTACACTTGATTTCCTTTGTTTGATCGACAATCAACTGGAGTTCCAACGCATTACTTTGTTGATCGCCTACGACAGGGAGCAACCTTGGCCCTCTCTCACTCGACTTACACAAAACTACTTCAAGGCGAAACTGTTGCGTTTAGCGGGCAGCAAGGTTCCTCAATCCTCCTGAAATTCAGATGGGAAAGAGGTCAGTTCTTGTCTACTCCCTCCTGATGATAGTGCCCTTAACTCTCCTAAGCTACAGGAGGGTCTTTCTTCTTTATTTGGTAACAAGAGAAGGGCCACTGATTTGGATACTCTATCATCCTGTTCTTCGAAACGAGTTCGGTGTGAGTTTGAACAGGATTCGTCCTTACCTTTGCGCAATAGAAGTTGGTCTGAATTTCTAGTAATATGCAGGGCAAGAGCTTCGGGTGTTCTTTATTCCAGGTTTTGTAAAAGGTCTCGGTCCGTGGAGACAGGACCGATGATGTTGATCTCCGACCATGGATTGTCCGCGTTCTTCCAATTGTAAAAAAAAAACAGAGCACAGATAATCAAGGTTTATCGTCTGTTGATCAAGTTTACCGTAAAAGAAAGCTTTCTTCCTTCAAGCAGGAGATGCGATCATTACGGCCAGCTAAGGTACATGTCTCTAGCGCTGTTTTCTTTGGTGCCATTGGGCAATCCCACCGCTCATTATGAATCTCGTAAGTTACAACTGCCGAGGATTAGGCAAAGATCCGGCAGTTGTTCGCCTAAAGAAGTTTCTAAATAAGGCGCTGGTCGAGATGGACAAAGTTCGTTGTGATTTTCATGGTTTGTTTGTTGATGCGGTAGGTCGATCAGGGGGTTAGCTATTTTGTGGAAAGACCCCATCAAAGTTCAGTTTCGTTTCTTTCTTCTTCTGATCACCACTTAGACATTGAGATAGATGGATGCTTTGGTGATGCTAAATGGAGATTAACAAGTTTTTATGGGTGGGCCTAAGACAGAAGAAAAATACAAGTCTTGGTTATTGTTGCGTGACCTTAAATCCTTCTCTGATTTGCCTTGGCTTGTAATACGGGATTTTAATCAAATTCTCTATGAACATGAAAACCTAGGTGGTCCCCCTCGTGAACAAAGTGTGATGGACGACTTTAGAGATGCGGCTGATTTCTGTGAATTGCATGATATTGGGTTCTCTGGTGATATCTTCACTTGGTGGAACAAGCAGGCAGATGACTCTAGCGTCAAAGAACGCCTTGACCGCGCATTTGCGTCGTCTACTTGGGT
>JBBYHQ010322699.1:0-15401 GCA_038382645.1 Spergularia azorica | reverse complement strand
CATAGCCACCAACTCCACCCACCACAGCAACCACCAACTACACGATCAGGTTCGCCACCCTCCGATGACCACCGCCACCATTCCCGTAGGCATGTCATTCCTCCTCTTTCATCTCTCTCCTTTCTCTATTTCACATTTTTCTCTCCACAATGGCAACTTCCGGCGGCTCTCGCCACCAAATGGCGTACTTACTGTTGGCGCACATCGGAGGTCATTTAAAAGCGATCACTACTCCGACAACGGTGGTCGTCGGATCCCGGGTGTGGGAAAAATCGAGTGTGGGAGAAGGGCCGAAGGGTTAGTGCTCGAGGCGGTGAGGAGTGGTGGTGTTGCGGGCTGGGAGCTGGGCTAGAGGGCTGATGACGGTGATGGTAGTGGTGCATCCGGTGGTCGTAGTGGTTAGGCACTACTTAGGCATGCCGGCGGCGGGGATTGGGGGCGGTCGTGGGTTGAGCATAGAGGAGGGGAGAGAATGAGAGTTGTGTTTTTTTTGGTTATGTAATTTGTGTTGGGCTTGCAGTGGTAGATAAAATGTTGGGTTTTAAAACAAACTTGTGGGCTTCTTTGTCAGAAAATCCGGGGGGTAGGAATAGAATGGTACCCCCGGGTACCATAGAAGCATTGCACTTTTAACTTTTCTGCGAAGCGAACCACTATTTATAGAGTGGGCCCTGGCATGGAGATTTCTAGAATTTCTATCACACCCAGGGTTCTAGTCGGTTCCAGAATTTGTTTTCCTTTTTTTTTTGTTTTTTTGTGAACTCTTTTTATTTATTTTTGACAATGTCTAAGGCCCTGTTTGGCCAAGCTCCAACTTCTCCAGAACTACTTCTCAGAAACAGTTTCTGGAGGAGCTCCGAATTGGAGCTTCTACTTCTGAGGCACAAATTTACACTAGAAGTGTTTTTCAGAATCCAGAAACAGTTTCTCAGTTTTGTGTGTTTGGCCAGTTTCCAGTTTGTAGGTACCAGAAACACTTCAGAAGTTTGGCCAAACACACCCTAAATTGGACATGTACACAAAACAGTTGTTGGGCTGGTAAAACTAGCTGATATCTTGTATGGTAGCTGAAAGTTGGAAGGTAATCGCATTGTGGAAAATATTTTATCGGTTTTGTTCAGACGTTATGATAGCCGATATCTCGGTCTAAACTGAAATCGGAAAATATTGGCCGATATCTCCGATACGAGACGATATCGGTTGAGATTCAGCCGATATTTTCCCGAGAAATCCTAGATATATAACAATATTTTGGATTTTTTTTATTTTTCCTCCGAAATTGGATTTTCCCCCAAAATAAAAACGACCGCAATACCGCGATAAGGTCCATGACGACCACATTTGGTCCGAGTCCGCGGCACCGTTACCGTGACTGAAACCGAGATTTTAAACTATGGGTAACCGTACAAGTAGCTGAAAGTCCATGGTCAATTATATTAGAGGTATTCGTTAGCATTGGCTGAAAGATGAATTGCAGTCTCCGGCATGATCCCAGTGAAAACTAATATGCGTTCCTTTCAAGTTCGCAAATCCATCAGAAGCATGAATTTGTGGTGAATGGCAAATCGGACCACAATTCCAAGAAAAAGAACAAAAAACGGTGATTTCGGCCAGAATCGGGCATCATATTGAAACAACTTGCACCCATACAAGCATACAACCATACTTAGGCGTCTATAAATACAAATATATAAAACGCGATACCACAAAGTAACGATCTACGAATGGAGAAGACCATGCTCCGATAGCATCAATAGTTCTATACGAGTATACAAGGTAGGTATGCAAGACAAGACACGAGGGAAATAACGGCCAAACGAGGGAGAATCATGTCAAAGGTGAGGCAAAGAACGGAGAATTAATCACACACGGGCATCAAACTGAATTGCCCAACATAGGCACTGCTATTAGCTTTGTATTTAAACTTAATTTTCAAGTCACATAAGTGCTTTAATCAAAAAGAGGGGAAAGGGTAAAAAAAGGGGACTACATATGACAACATTAACAGAAAATCAAATAGACAGAACACATGGCGATAGTAAACAACAATAACCAGTGCATCAATTATGATATGATCCTCAATAGACGAAAAGCGAAAAACATTACTGTACAGAGGTTCGAAACTCCTTTGCCAGTCAGGAAAGAGATCACGCCGGTAGGATTGTCCAGCAGCTTCATATACTGCAAGAATCACCAACTCTCACTCAATAAGGCCAACTTCTTGCTCAACCCGCCAGTAATTTGTGTCATTGAACTCTGTTCCAGTGGATCCTTCATCTGGCTTCTCCTCCGGTTTCTTTGGTGAGAGGGCATTCCTCTTCAAAGGTCCCGCTTCACCTACTATTCCTTCTTTCAAGGCCTGTTCCATTGCCTTCTCAGTGCCCTCAGGTTCAACGCCAACAAACTCCACATCCTCTTCAAACAATGAAGGAACAGCGGGTCTTTGGCAAACATCACTATTAACTGACGACGTCTCACGGTCAACTACGTTTAAAGAGCCATTTGGCAGGGATGCTTCTCCGTTAACAGAGCTGACACTGGGTGCTGGTATCTCATTTGAATTGGAGTCGCTGACAGCCTGGTCATGATCAACAAACGGATTGGTGCCTGAGCCATCAACTTGTAGATCTGAAGCTTCACCCCAACTAGCCCAATCAGGGGCAGGTCTGTCCACAAACGGGTCCTTATTTCCGGGAGAGTTAAATTGGAAGGGTGGTGCCTCTAGGGAAGGATCGACTTTGTTGCTATTGATCTCTTCTTCATCACTTGAGTTATTCCCAAATCCATTTATATTGCTAGGGGTGGAGCTGGATGACACTTCGTTACAATCTTTAACTTCAGCCAGCTCTTCGTCCTCGCCAACAACTACCTCATCATCACTACTACTGTTACCGCCATTGACAGCCCCATTCAGATTGATATCATCCATTCCATCAGATAGGGAGGTGCTCACTGGGGCAGAATCAGTTCTCTCATCTCTGAAGACGAACCAATTTGAATTTGTAAACAAGCTGCACCATAAGAAGACAGACATGTAAGCTTAACCTGTTGAAAGGCCCTGACATATACGAATCTGATTAAGACAGCTAAAGTACATCGCAGGTTGACGACCACGATAGGAAAAGAGGTTGACAGCTCCCTAAATATGCAAAGATGCATTTGAGCCTTATCAAAAACAAAATTATCGCTGATATCGGGGTTTTGGGAGATAATCTATTTATGGGAAATTATAAACGATGCGATCCATTTTAAGTCAACAAAAGATAATATTTTGCATAAACCCAAAAGCCTTTCACAGAAACACCAACAAACAAAAGTTGAATCATATTGATCACTCTGGACACGATATTACCAGTGGTACAATTCCTCATATGTCTACTCAGCAATCAATGAGAAACGATGTTTGTAAACACTACATGGTGTATAATGAGAAAAATCACCCAAGTACCACACCTACAATCATAGAGCCCAAACATGTCAGATTTTTCATCTAGGGACTTCAAGGCTATTCAATCCATCCAACCAAAGATTAATGTACTGCTTTTCAAACTTAACGAAATAGTTCATCAGCTCCTGTCTGCATAACCGTGCCAAATAAGTGGCCAATTTTACATCTAGTATGCTAAACATTTCCAATTAATAGCTAGCTGACACCTTCATTCTATGCGAGAACTCAAAAATGCAGGACAGGATAATATTAATATTCTGGAGACTGAGTAGCACCAAAGAGATTCTATACAAATCTGAAGTACACCAGTTCAATGATTCAGACAGAAACGATATTGCTTTCTTTTCAAAGTAGAATAACAATCGTTTCAAGCCACCCATCAAAACACACCGATAGTGAACATAAATGAATGAGAGCTAAACGTAAGATTGAACTGCTTCAGAAAGGAGCATACCTCCCTTGGTCATCTCCAAGTCGTAACGATGAGATAACAACTTCCGCAGATTCATCGTCAAAGTAGACATCCTGCAACAAGATCAAAAAGCCATGAGAAATAGCTGAAAGGGGAATAGTACAACGCGAAGCTTTAAATTTCTTCCCATATTCCATAAGAACAAGCATACAGAGAACAGGCAATACCCCCTCCCCTTCTCAGCAGTTTATATTGGAGATAACATGCCCTAGACTAAAGTAAACATGCTTTCACCAAAAACGTAAATGCCATTAGCCATTACCTCATCATCTCGATCAGCAGTACCATTGTCCTGCAAGAGTAATAAAGAGCAGTATTACCTCTCCAACTCTCAAACAAAAAGTGCAGCTCTTTCAATAAAAGCACAATAAACTACGCAAATTGAGCATTTCACCTCTTCAGCACCATCATTGCCAAATATATCAGTGGAGAAAGCCTGACTAAGGTTATTAGCTAAAGCAGCAACATCGTAGTCTCTATCATGAAGGTCTTCATCGTCACTGTCCCTTGTTCTGTCATGCAATGCAGTTGGACGCCTACATGTGAGAAAGTCCCAAAAGGAGAAAGGAAAGTTAAGTTAGAAACAGACACTAAAAAAACCATCAAACACGCACTGCCTACTTGCAATGGGGCTTTTTGATGGTCCATTGGCTATTATAAAAGATTAATCAAATCGATGCAGCAAATTCAATCAGGTCATGCACAGTAGAAAAATTATGACCCAGATGCAATAAAAAATGCGCTTTAATAACAAAAACCGAAGATTCAACAGATACATCAATCATTTCCATTAAATAACCATCTATATGCAGACACATTCTGCTATAATACATTGTCTTGCTACACTGATATAGCATATTCAAGAGATCCTCAAAACCAAGAGACTGCTTTGAAAAGAAGCAACGAAGCCTTATACATATCATATCATATCATATCATAGGAATCTTGTGTGCTGCCAACTGCGAAATTGAAGAATAATAAATCCACTAAATATCCTTTCATATAGCAGATTAATGCAACGCCAGTATCAAAACGACGCCCCATAAGACATGACAAAAGGTTGAGTACACATACCCACAAGCCCAGCGATACACATTCTCCAACGCATTTTTTTCTTGAAGAACTGTAGTTTGCCACTCACTCCATTCCTCATGTCCCTACAAGTCGGACAACAACCAAGCAGTGTCAATACAAACGTATCACTTTACAAAACCCTTGCAATAACCCTTGACAACTTGGGAAAACCAGCAATTTAAAAAACCAAAAAAAAAAAAAAGACAAAGACATTGAACTGTCTCTGTCAACATGAGACAAACAATGCACCTGAATAATTGTCTGAATACTTCTATTGCTTTGTCCAAGTTGCACAATCTTGTTCGAAATTCGAGTAATATGTCCCAGGTTCCCTGCCCTTGGAGCCCTCTTATCAGCAGCAGGTAATGTTGGCTGACATTCGAATTGACAACAAACCAAAATTAGCTAAACAATGTAACTCAGTTTCCTTCTACCTATGGCAAGGTAGGGGATTAGATGTACATGACCTAACTTAGTATGGGAGGGGTACAGTGATTGATACCCCACATCTCCTCTGTTATATTCATTTAATAACTAAAATAGCATATTAAGCAGAACTCCAGTCACAATATTCGCCGTCCCTAATATCTATTGCAATTGGAGATTAATCAAGAAAACGAAAACTTCACTCCAGTTCTTTTGAGAAAGTCATAGGTGGAGCTGCTTAGCTAACCCAGGGGGACCATTCCCGAAAAGTTACGATTTGTGGAAGCCTTCCAATTTATTGTTACCTAATGCTCAAAATTCCAACTTCAATTAAAATAGTTCTCCACTGGACCTAAATACCAAAATTGCATGATGCAACTGCAGTTCTTTGAGTCAATTTCATACAAGGCGGGGGGGGGGGGGGGGACACTAGCACATCGAAGCTGAGCAGGCCACAGTATGAGACAGTGAATTTGCTTACCAAGTTCGGATCAGCAGAAAGTACGGACCGCTTATCGGCATCCAGGATTTTCGTAGTCAAATCGCACTCTTTTAAAAGATGGTCAACAACAGCATTATTCCCACTTTCCAAACATGATACAATAATGCTTTCCACCTGGTGATGTAATGCGTTATTATATGGATACCTTAACACCAGAAACCAAGCATCAGATGAGTGCATAATTAACATCTTATTGTGCAGCCAATTTGAATGATCAGCTATCAGTGACTCACTCAAAGAAGAGGTCTATAACCCGTTTAATGGTTCCCGAGTTCATCAATTCTTCTTCTGCAGCTTGGTTCCCAGCTTTCAGCAGAACAGCAATGAACTCAACAATCTAGGGGAAAAAAACAATCAATAATACCAAAAAGCACAACAAATCTCACTTGGTAAAGCTATACAGGAAAAGAAGGTACAGGCTAAGTAGGCCGGACAGCAGATGTTCTTACGAAGCAATGCAAGAAGTTCACTGAAGTCTTGAACAAGCAAATATATGAGTTTGCACTCTGTTTCTTTAACTCACCCCCCCCCCACCCACCCACACAACCCACAACCACCACCAGCAAATTAAGCACAAAGTAGAAGTGAGCATGGGTATGCCATTAGCTTCAATTGTGAGAATGTTTGAACCAAAAGATCTGGTATACAACATACCTGCATGTGTTGGCAGTCATTTGATTCAGTATATAGACCATTTGTAGGAAAACAGTTTTCAACACACTTTTTGCTTTGTGATAGGTCAAATTTTATTACTACTAACAAAGCAAGTGAGGACAAGGAGTTTTATTGCTCAACAAGAATAGTCCTAATTCCTAAAACGAGTTATTGGCGTCTCTTAAAGACACATGCCTGCCTTGGCCCAAAAGGAAGAAAGACCCCCACACACATCAAACATAGATTAAACACATGAACCTCCCTGAACAAAAAACAAACACCAAAAAAAAGTGTGTGAGCGCTGCCCTTCCCTTTCACACCAGAAATCAGCACACACACACACAGTCGCACACATTTCCAAAGCTACATGTACTTATTAAAACCACAATCCACAAGAAGAAAGAAAAAAAAAACACTTCAAATTTGCAGATCTTCATATAAATGACAATGAGAGCTATATATTGAAAAGTGAGCCTGAAGTGCTGTGATTAACATCATCTCATGAATGAACTTAATATACGATGAGCGGTACCGGAAAGATATGCAAACAAGATTGAAGCAGACCTTAAGCCGATGTTTTCCCAGGGGAGGTCTTAGTTCACCATATGTTGTAGGTAAGATGTTTTCATCAGAAGCCACATTCAAAAGATTTAGCAGGTCACCTGCAGTAAAAGAAACCATTAATCACAAAGCACTAAAACTAAAAGAAAGAATAAATGAAACTGCCACAGGTAGCATCCTTAAACACTGACAGCAACCAAAGACCAAACTACACGATTAACCATAAGAAGATAACAGAATAAGAGCCCAATCAATTCTTGCCACAACAAAAGCTCCTTTGTATGTTTAAAGAGAATGTTTCAGGCACTCACCAAGTCTAGGTAACATTGCACTAACAGTCTCTGGATTAACTGCAATGGGAGCCTCGTACATATGTTGAACTCGAAGAGAATGCATTAACAAAGAGGAGGATGACCTTCGCGGATCCAGCAAAGATACACAAACAGAGAGTGAATGTACAAGGCCAGACTTGCTAGGCGAATCTTCAAGTGCATGGGCAAAGATCCTTGAGACAAAACTGCATCCAAAAAAGAAATCATTATTAACCAGATGTCTCTATATTCATTATAAACATTCACAGCTACAGCAAACCAATAATAAAGACCTACAAACCTGAGACTGCACAGTTTGGTTGCGAGAGGTGATCCCATGTTGCGAGTTATTGCACAAAGAGTCTCTGCTGCATTAGCCTGGACTTCAGAGGCGCACTGAGATGAAATTGAAAGTTAGTTTGCTACTCTTTCTCAGTCTTGACTCAGGTAAGAACAGGACATGATAATCCACATGCAATACAAAGTATGTTGGTTTTTTTTTTCTTTTGTGGCTTAGAAGTTAGAAGTATTTTGGATATTTGATGATGAGATTTGAGACATTTTAAGATCATTTCCTGTGCTACAGCAATATCAGAAGTGGAACTATCGAACCAGTAGAAATCAAGACAGAAGTAACAGCCTAATAGAGTAATAGGTAATCAACCAATTAAAGAAATATAATCCATAGGCAAAGCTAGAATGTTCATCATCCGCCTCCACTGAAATGTGTGCTTAACCGACATTCAACTTCAAGACAATATTCCCATAATAGGTCAAGACTGTTTTGTTTGCTGCTTAACACTATTGTGATCGCATGCACATCCTAGACCCAGCACCACACCGTAATATACGACCTCTCAAAAAAATTTTAAGATCAGGACCAAACTTTGAGCAATGTAAGTGCTTGCTAGGGCATACAGTGGCTGACAGCCTGACACTATCATATATGCTATCATACAGCCATTGATGAGCACGCAAATGCCACTACGGCCATATAATGAAGAGTTTCCTAAATGAGCAGTATCTATTTATGGCATTGGAGGGTTGTAGTAATACAAGTAACCAATTAGCTAGTCTATGCTGTCAACAGACAAATACATGACGCAAGACATAATCTGTCTAACGGGTACAAGCTGTTCAAATAATCAATGAGATGATCCTGCCCTCAAAGCAAATGATCAATGCTGCTATATCATATGCCATATGCCGAAAGGGTGACTAATTATAGACAATCCTTAGCACAACAATAATGCAACCACTCCTCCTTGAGAGATAACTTGTCATGAAGGTGCAAGGCAAAGAGGGTACACTTAAATGAACTGCAAAGGTGATTGCCTTTTTAATGAATCTATGGTACTGATGTTCAGCTGCTGAGGGCTGAGGCACAAGAAGAGATACTTGTTGCAGCTTCCTGTCTATTTTCTAAGGTCACCAATTGTAAATGATCATATAGAAAATTCAAAAATAAGCTAACAAAACCCCTGTTTTTATTTATTTATTAATTTTTATATGTACAGTATTTGTACTTAAGAGCAAAAATTACAATAACAGCTTACTTTTATGAGCACTGCATAGATCATTCTCACAAATGAAAGACCACGAATTATCTTTCTTTCTTGTACGAAATATGAAAAGGTGCATCTCGTTTTGTCAAGGTATATGCTTTAAGCCTATGCTTGTGGGCCCTGTGCCCACCTCATGTAATTGTATACACGAAATGATATGTCTCTGCGAGAAACTGCTCTATGATATGAAAGTATTGAGATGAGAAGGGGCACAAGTATACTTACTGACGGACTCAATTTATCGACAATCATCTCCAGTAAGTTACTGTCAGCCAACCATCGCATAACATCCATGTAATTGGGATAAACATGATCATCAGCGCCCACAAGCCGAACTAAAACCTGCGAAATAGAGTATAACTAATATCATCATCACGAGATCTAAGCAACCCTCACTATGAACAACCATATCCAGTAGTTTAAGGAACAGACCTCCATAATCGAGGTAATTCCAATCAAATCAACTAGCCGCTGGAAGACTTCCTGGTGAGCCTGTAAAATGGAATAAACAATTCAGTAAAAAAAATTGCATGCCCAGTTAAGAATTTTATCAGTATTTCCATTAAACTAATTATGCAAGATGACTCGCAGAGTCGCAGTCCACTTTGGGTTTAGACTATCTTCATAGTTTGCCAATCTAATCATATTGTGCAAAAGACATGAAGTCCTCTTTTGTTATACTTTCTTCTGTAGTAAAAAATTCTTAGAAAAAGCATATTGAACTAAACTAATTGAAAAAACATATTATATCCATGTTTGACAACAGTCAAAACGCATTAACCAAACCATACGTTACTGTAAGCATCCCAGACCATGGCTGATACACTAAACACATATTCTAAAACATCAAAGCAAAAATTTGGAATTTGTGGGCCAGGGGTTATCTTTCATGTTCTAGTGCTTTGTATATTTCATGATCCTCATCCGTTTAATTAGCCTCAAAGCAGCAAGATAGGTAGAAAGGAGTCGTTAAGCAGAATTACCTGTACATAGTTCATAAGTGGAACTGTCTTCCTCAACATGAGGCACACGACCACCTAAAGTACGATGTCGCGGGCAAAACAAGCATCAGCTAAAGTAAAAACACAATACAAACAGCTTCAACATCAACTTAAAAAGAAGAAGATTGCATACTTTGCTGAAATACCCAGCAAGTAAGGCACTATGAGGCCGATTGGGTTCCAGGTAGGAGAAAAGAAAGTCCATCAGCTGCAATGACCAGAAAAAAATAAGTTAATATATACATAGGTAAGCAGCGGTACACACAACATTGGGAAAAAACAGACCATATAAAAAAAAAACTAAATACCTCCTCCTCTTCGACTAAGGTTCTCAAAATGACATCAATTTCACAAGTAAACACCTCGGATGCCACAAATGGGAACCTAAAAGGAGCACAACAATTGTGAATTAAGTTAGGTTTTGAGGAGGGAGCTCATCACATATTTCACACTTCAAGTAATCATGACACATTGACACCAGTATAACATTTAAGAGGAATGGCATAAAGCTATTTGTTAGTTCCAGGTGCTTTTTGAATATCCACTCAATCAGTCACTTTCTTGGTAAGCAATCAGCTATGAACAACTAATCATCGAGATCCAAACTCAAACAGAACGAAAGTATATGAAACAAAGAAAAGGTCAAATGATAAGGAAATTACCACATCATCGAAACAATTTTATCAGAAAGCAATATAACAAAGGCCATTAGCTACAATCTTATTATAAACGAAATATACTGTCTCTAACAATCACATCAGTCAGAGCTATTATAGCAGGTACCACTCCTAAATCTTCCCAGACTCCCAGCTACTCCATGATAGATATAAAAACTGAAAACAAACAGAAACATGCTGACTAGCATACCAGTAAAACTAAATTTTACGGAAAACATAGGCTGCATCGAAATTGTCATGCAACACACCAGATAGCAGAAACTTCAAAGAGAGTCAAACTCTGCCACATATAAATCTCAAAAGCATAAACAATTGGAAACAGGAAACAAGGAGCAACGGAATTGAAAGACCGAGTAATTTAAATAACCAAGCTAAAAATATATGAACTATGAAGTGCTTACATAGCTAACGGCAGACAATTGTTTAGGCAAATAGAATTCAAAACCTAATAGCGAAAAGCATTTCTGTGAAACTGGTGACCTAAGGACACTTTGTTTACTCTTTCAAGGGTTCACAATCAATTAACAATCAACAACTACATACACATCTACTTTACAGCACATGGAAAAAAAAATAGCTTTAGCCAATGCATATGTCAGACTTAGATGTCATATAAAGCACAGTACTTGAAAGTGCGTTTGCTGTCAGCATCCTCTGGAGGCTCTTCTACTACATAGCGCAAAAGCTGCTCCACTTGTGCTCTGTCCCTTAGACTGAAGTCAAAAAAACATAAATAAATAGTTAGCTATATTACAAAATAACAATAAAATTATGAACTGAGATGACAAGCACGTATAAAATTAAACTTACAAGTTAATCAGACGACTGTTTAAGGCTTTACATTCTTGGATTATCTCTTCTTCATCCAGTAGCTCTTCAAGAGTAAAATTTTCCTTGTCCAATACTGCATCAACCTTGAAGATGACATTAAAGATCAGCAACTACAACAATAAGATGATATACACTAACATACCACGTATAGCGAATTAGGGACAAAAATAATGCCCAATACTTTCTTTTGGTAGAGGAATTTGGAGAGAAAGGAAGGAGAGGAAGAGGGAGATGGCCTATTCATTTGGTTGGACATTGGGGTTGGGGGAAGACAGAGGGAGATAAATGGAGACATCTGTATCTCTTCACCTTTTTTTTTTCTTTTGATAAGTAAGATAGGATATCATTATATTCAAAAGGACACCAAGGGGGTGACGCCCATGTACAAAAAGACACCTAAAGGGGTGACCCCCATATACAAAAGAGAGCTAATCAAGCTCTAGGACTATCATGAGAAATTTTATCCACAAAAAGCCTGAAAGTCAAGTGTCGGTGGGAATGTAACACTTGACTCCAACTATACAACATCCTCAAAAAACGAAGGTTTGATGTCTTGGTGTGTCAACAAAACATCATCAACAAAATATCATCAAATATGCGATGATTTCTTTCTTTCCAAGTACACCACCAAATCGCCATAGGAACCATCTTCCTATTGTATCTCTTCCCCTTTAATAAATCAGTTGAAAACATTTGATGAGAAAATGCCTATCCCCCGCTTCCTTCCCTTCCCCCACACTACCTATTAAGAGGCAACTTTTTCATAGGACGCCTTGTATAAAGCTTTAGCTCAGAAGTACTCTATAAATTGCTTGTATGTTGGGAATACCTTACTGCCCTTTTGGTGATCACCACCCATGGCCTGACCGATTCGCCACTCGGAAATTGAATAAAACAAATCTTAACAATAATTTTGAAGTTTCAAAAGAACCTTATATCAAACTTTAACATTGCTGTCCCATAGTCTATAAATCAAAATTATTATACTCAAAATGACATCATCTGATAATTGAGAGGTAAATCAATCAAATAGTAAGTCAAAAATGATTCAACAGGGACTTAAGGGCAAAGAAAGATAACATACTATGTGATTTGCAAAAGAATCTAAATATGAGAATTCCTACAATCTTCAACAAAAAGAGGTTTAAAAAGAACAAAGGCTAATAGCATGCTTTTAGACGCTGAGAATTCTGAGCTCCAGATGTGATTACTATTTACGAACATCTTAAGACTAGGTGTTCTATCTTCTAACGTGAAAAGGTCTCAACTTGACCACTTCATCTTTCCATGACTCCCTACCCGACCAAGGAAGTCAGAAATTCCAAGATCCACATCATGCATATATTGGCAACTGGATGATGAAAACATTGGGAACAATCACATTGGATGCCATCAAGTTCTTTGTAGTTTTTAAAATGTAATAGTACTAGTGTGATCATCTCATTGATCATAAATCTTAGAGTAATTCTAGGGTGAGACCGTCTCATCGTATGAGACCAATTAATAGGTTAATTTTGATACATTAACACGTTACTTTTGAAATAAGTTGTCTTTGAAAAGTAATAGTTAATTTTCAGATGTGTGGGAGGTGTCATCGTATGAGACCGTCTCACAGTAGAATTTGTGTAAATCTTATTCCTTGCTACCCTAAGCAAGAACTTTTTTAAAGGAACCAGAGTATTAGGAGCCATTACACTTCAAGAAGAGGAGCAAACATTTGCGCTTCTGTAACCATTTTTTATTTGATTGACGAATAAACTTTTGACACTCATTCACACCGGGAGTTTCTCTCCAATCACAGAGCCCAAAGAGTAGCCATAGTACTTCTGAACAGTATTTGAATATGAGAGGTGATTCAACGCCACGCTATTAAATTCACCTAGGATTATTTTCCCTAATGAGGACAAGCACAAAATTTAGCTTAAAAGTAACTACGTAGAACCCATGTCCAAGATAAGTTTTCATCAACCGCAAGGCTCACAAAACAGAAATCAGACCAGGTTTCTTAATCTTCTGTTTACATTCAACAGAATAGTTATCGTTCCCCATCTGCTCAAAGTCAACTCGTAACATCTACTTAGAATCAAGTTCAATTCTTTTTAAAAAATAAAAAAAGTTGTATATAGTGACTGATGAGTAAAAAGGACATTAGAATACAGCCAATCCACCTTGTTACAATGCGAGAAATAAGCCTAATGTCGCATGGTGGAATCTCCTAAACCCCCAGAGCAGCCTTGAGGCCAGAAGATACAAAAGTAACTCTTCCCTAAACATATTCCTAAAAGGCTAAAAAACCCGATAAATGCTGAAACTTCACTCGTGCAGTAGCACAACTACGTTGCAAATTTCCCCTTGAACTCCCTCTCAAAACGAAAAACTTCACACAGAGTTGAACCACTAATCCACTATTAACTATACAATCGCAGTACGCCAGCAGTAACGACAAACAATAAGCTGGAAGCTACCTCAAATGAGTTTTATATATCAACTAACACCCAACTGCCCCACTGTCACTCTAGTTTCGACTTTTCGAGACTGAAACCGCGAAAATGAACTACTGCCCGCAATCGAACACTGTTAAATTAAAAGTTTGGCAGACATAATACACTACAATTGTATAACGAACCAATATCTCCGCAACCAATAAACCAAGAAAAATCGCGATTGTGGCACAAACTCAAGAAAAGATATAATCTTTTAACAATTAAACACAAATCTTACTAAGCTTACTAATTACTTCATCAAATTGAATCCTTCAACCCAATCTAGATCAAAAATTAACACTAAACTACCAAAATTAACACTGCTAATTACAAACTTCGCTCAGAAAAATTAAAAAACAAATTAGGGGTTGGTTTAAAATTCAAAAAAAGGGGGAAAATAAAAAGAAATGAAAAGGAAAAGAAAGAAACTTACAGGAGAAGAAGCAGATAAAGCAGTGAGCTTCCAAAACATGGCGAAAAACTTGAAGCAGATCTGCGGACGAAGCAGAAATTGACTTGGAAGAAAGTGAGATGGAGGAGAGAGAAAAAGGGGGGATCAGGTGAAAAATGGAGGAGAGAGAAAAAAGAGGGTGATTGAAAAAACCCTAATTTTTATAATTTTTAGGGAAAGATCGAAGTTTTTTGGGGGAGGAGGAGGTGGGAGGACGAGGGAGGAGGTGTTGATTTGAGCAAAGACGCAAAATTACAAGATTTGAGTGAGTCCGGATTTGCGCATGTGGGAGTGTTACACTTTCGTGACTAGGACTGTTTCATTTTTTATTTTCGAGACTACGTATTATTCGTGCTAGTACTTTGTTTATGGAATCAGTTACGTTTGATTTGAATAATGAGTTTTTAGGTTATGATGAAATGGAGCACTCTATTTGTTTAGAATGAGTGTTTAATTAGTACCTAAAAATGAATTACGGTAAGAATTGTTTTTGGAAATATGCTCAAAGCAACGATTAACCAAATTGGTTTGGAAGATTTTAAAAAAATGGGTGGGAAAGAGAACACTTTCGATATAAAAGGATCGACTTCGGTAGGTTTCTAATTGAGAGTGGAAAGCGTGGTAATCAATAGTTGTGTTGAATATTTGAGATAATTGTTTGCATTGAGGTCAACAATACTCTTCTACCAAAACTAAGAAATAAACTTTCAGGTATCGCAAATACTATGGTACCCCCAGGGTACGTGGAGAATGGTATCCCCTGGGCTCATTTATACATAGCTAGGCTTCTGTTTATTTAGCTGGATTTACAATCTGAGTTTGGCCAAAGTCTGACTTGACATGATATTTCAATTAAAAGTTTAAAACACAACTCATATTCTCTCCCCTTCCCCCTTTATTTTCTCTCTCCTCTCATAACCACCTACCACCACCACCACGCACCAC
>JBBYHQ010322640.1:0-15413 GCA_038382645.1 Spergularia azorica | reverse complement strand
AAGATAGGGGTTGGGCTCCTTGGCATACGAAACCGAGATCCGCGAAACATCGCAAGTAAGTCCTGAGGGCCCTTAATAAACAAACGTTTTTCACTCAAATATTTTTCGTATAAAAGCTTACTTTTTATGATGTAGTACGCATGTTTTCCTTGGAATGGCTTTCATTTATGTACGTAGCATGTCCCTCGGTGGAATGTTTCTTTTTACAATGTTAAGCATGCTTGATTATTATGTAGCATATCATTAGGTTGTTTCTTTCATGAATACGGTATACATATGGAGATTATGTTGGTTTGTTTGCGTATGTATGATATTCGCATAAGCATGGCTCTTACTTTATCTCGCATGAATTTAATTTGTTACGCATGTGATATGTTATGTGTTTCCGTTATCAGTTAATTGCTTTTAATTCATCATGGATCAATTAGTAGAGACCGTCGACCACGACGGACGGTTTGGGTGTCTAACACCTTCCCAACCCGTAACCTTGCACGAACCCATTCTAGGTTCGTGGGGTCCTAAAAAAGAAAACCTCGCTGGTGACTCCTGGTCAATAGCAATTCATTTAAGGAGGGCGAATCGGCCCACTCGGCCGGTACGGTACCTCACAGTGGCGACTCCGCTGGGGACTTGCAAAACTTGAAAATTGATCCGTAATAAATTTTTAGTAATTGATTGACATTGCATTTGCATATAGTTAGTTTGCATGCTTTCGTTAGTACGCGAGCGACAGGTTTTACCCAATTATCACCCGTGGTTTCGACCACGAAAGACGCCCCTCCTCGTTAGACCCATTGGTCACTACAACGAGCATTGCGGTTAGTCTTTCACCCCATTGACGTCTATGCTCGTCCATTCGATGAGTATAGGGGAATAACTCTATTGCCACGGTCCTTCCGCAAAGCAATTGAGCATATTCTTAGTCGTGGGTAAGCTTTGACCAAAACCTACCCATTTAGATTACCATAGAACTTTGGCCATGACATCCGTTGCATTATGTGTTTTAAGTCCGCACGTTGGTTTGTTTTCTTGGTTGCTTATACGTGTTTAGTGATCTGTTCTATATTTGGTTCGTTCTTATTAGCTTCGACATGCATTTTGGCTATCATTAGATGAGATTCCCACCAATTAGGAGTCAGAATAAATTAATTGATTTTTACATCTTTTCGAGTCTAGCATTCGGGTGGCATCTCGTAGGCATTGGGGTAGCATTTCGTTTTATTTATTCATAAATTAATCTCCTCACAATCCTGTCCTTGCATCCGTGTAGCATTCCTCTAGCATCCATCCAGCATCTAACCATTAGTATAGTAGCATCTATACAGCATCTTGTTCTTCATGCCCAGTTAATTTTTATTTCTTTTTTTTTTTAGGGGTCAGTAGGAGTAACACACATAGCTGCATCCACTATCATATAGGCTGCATTACTAGAGTCATACGCACATTAGAATGTTTGTCAATCTCAAAACCATCATGCTTCCTCCAGGCCAGTGCAGTTAAAACCACGAGTAACTATGCCTTCTACTGCTGAAACCCTCGCTAAGATTGAGACCCTGTTAACCGATTTGTCAAGCCGCGTCGGGGAAATGGAGAAAAAGGTTCTAGAGATCGACCAGAAAGTTGTTTTAAATCACCGGGAGGAAGATTCAAACGTGAATAATGCTATTTTTAACAATACCATGGAAAAAAGACTCGAACAACTTGAAGCCCAACTTCGCCGAGCAAAATTGGGTAATAGCTATTTCGAGTTATCTAAGCCAAGCGTTGGACTCACTGGGAAACTACCCGAAAAGTTCATGAGCTCAGTTGATGTCCCCAAATTCGAAGGCAACGAGAACCCGGTCAACCATTTAAGGAGTTTTCAAAATACCATGGCCGTCAAGGGCGTCGACAAAGAAATGTACCCTATGGTATTCCCGACCTCATTGGGGAAAGCTCCCATCCAATGGTTCTATTCACTCGACTCGAAACAAACAGCAACATGGGAAGACATTACACAAGCATTTGTCAATCAATACTCGTGTAATGCTGAAATCGAGGTTACTACTCGAGAACTTGAAGTCACCAAGCAAGGACACAAAGAAAGCTTCACCACATTTCTCACTAGGTGGCGTGAGAAGGCCGCCCAAATGGTGAACCGTCTGGAGGAACGTGACTTGGTGAGGATTTTTATCAACAACCTTAGGCCTTTATACCGTGACAATTTACGCTATCAAGGTTTGAAGTCGTTCAAGACAGTCTATGAGATAGGCATCGACATCGAGGACGACGTGCTCAAAGGCACCCTCCAAGGAAGGCCCATTCATACTAACAAAAATACTTTCCGGAAGGGTGACACCTCCAACGCTATCAAAGGAGAAGAAATTAACTTGCTAGAAGCTCCTAGGAAGACAAGGAGGGTGTTCACAAAGCTACCTATGACATATAGTCAAATATTACAAAAACTTTCGGCAAAAGGCCTCCTAGATCCTATCGGGCCTACACCCGACATTTCGGTAGAAAAACGGACAGCCCAATACGATGAGAAGGCTTACTGTAATTATCATAGAGGGAAAGGACACATTACAGATAAGTGTTGGGCTTTGAAGCACGCGGTGCAAGACTTGATCGACGCGGACAAATTACCTTTGCCTAAGACGAAAAAACCTAACAATGGTGATAATCCACTTGGAATTCATGCTATTCTAGAGGAGTTACCTTACGACCCGAGTACATTGATTGTCGAGCAAGGAGAACTTACGAATTCCTCTCCCGAAGCTCCAAACGAGGCACCACAATATTGTAGGCTTCATGGTCCATGCGGGCACACCACGGAGAAATGCTTATCGTTCAAACATTCTGTGAAGAAATTAGTGAATGCCAGCAGAGTGCCACTTGCCCTGTAGAAAGTTACTGGGCCTGTACTTCCACGAGATAACAGTGACGCCCCGAAAATAACTTTACCTCACGCCGAAACCACCAAGCACGGCATAATAGGAGGAATTTGAGATGACGATGAAGACTTTTGGGAGACCGACAACAAGGATAACTTCTGGGACACCAACAATGAAGATGGTTTTTGGAACGATGGTGATCAAGGAAAAGCAGAAGGTATTTGGAATTGTGAAACCCAAATCAAAAGTCATGATATTTGGGACTCTACCGATGACGAAGGGAATGTCCAAAACTTGACTCGGTCAGGTAGTGTATACCAACCGAGTCCAGCTATAGACAACCCAACCCCCGCTACAGAGGCTAGACAAATGACAACCACCGAAGACGACGCAATCATCAAGCAACTCAAGAAAACAAAGGCGGACATTAATGTATGGCAACTCCTTTGTTTCTCTTATGAGCACAGAATGGCCGTATTAAATGCACTCTCCCAGGCGAGAGTACTCGCAAGTACTACGCCATAGGAACTAGTCAATCACCTAGCCGGTGACCTACTTGAAGGGGCCATCGTATTTACAAAAGCTGACGTACCTCCCGAAGAGTTCGATCACAATAAGGCATTATACATCACCGTCGGCTACCTACACAAGAACGTTCCAATGACGTTGGTTGACAATGGCTCCACGGTAAATGTATTACCTTTAAGAACCGCAAGCTGTCAAGGGTTGAAAGCAAAGAATTTTATCCCGACGGATTTGAATGTTCCAGCATACGATAACACAAGACGAAAGGTAGAGGGGCTCGTCTGTTTGAACATCACTACTGGACCAATGGAGCGACGCGTCGAATTCCACGTCATTAACGTACCAGCCGGCTTCAACATGTTGTTGGGACGGCCATGGTTACACGAGGTTGGAGCCGTATCATCCTCACTTCACCAAAAAGTGAAGTTCTGTATGAACGGCGCACTAGTTACCATCGATGCATCCCCCGTGAAAATCTCAATTGCTGATAACTCCGCCCTCGAAATTGAACACGGCGAGCATGATGTAGATATTTGGGGATTTGTACCCGAAACCCAATTAAATTGCGTGGAGATGCAGGAAGATTCCCCAGATGCCACTGCAATGCCACTTACCCCAACACACCAAGCATACGTTTCCAGACGGATTCGAAAAATGCACGATGATCAGGCTCCTTTCGACTTTGATTCCTTTTCACATTTAGGGATTAATGCCGTCTTGAAAAAGTGGGGACATTTCCCCGGTATGAGCCTAGGGAAACTGAACCGAGACAAAGCATCTCCCGTTACTTCGTAACCACAGCGTTGTCCCTTTGGGTTGGGTTACAAACCAACGCTTGCTGACCTTCTTGAGTATCAGGCTCGGGAAAGAAAGAGAAGTGCAGAAAGGCGTCAAGGAAGAACATGGACCCCACCTTTGCCACCATACGCTCTAACTCTTAATAGCCAATTTGTGCGCGAAGGAGACAACCATCTTTACTATGGGTTTCCAGAACCAGTATACCAAGTGGATCAAGGCATCATTGTGCCCGGATTCGAAATCTTTGCTGACTGCTACTTCCTAGATCAACCCATAAAGCCCACTCTTGCTTTCGATGAGTTCACGTTTGACTCATTCGGCCATGACGCTTTCTGGTTGCTGTTTGGACTTGAACGACGCCGTGCAAATGTGAATGACAAGGATAATCTCCAGATTGCCGCACTCGACAATGCATTTGATCCCACAAACTTCATCACTCCCCGCTCCAACATACAACAAGGATGGCGCAAGACTTTGAAGTGGACCACCGAGGATGGTAGGATGATCTCAATTACCATAGGGGAAGGGCCCATGAAAGATGAGGAATCTGAGTCTAGTGATAGTGAGTCCGAGGATAATAGTGTGTTAGTGCATAATGTCCCTAGTAATATAGAGAGTCAGGGGTCCCTTGAATCCCTTTTTGATGTAATGCTTTCCGATTTCAATAATAAGACCACTATTTCTCCGTACGACTTGTCTACCTCTCATACTTCTAGCGAATATTGCGATGAATCTAATTTACCTAAAGAATTAATTAAAGCAATGGACGAACAAGAAACAAGAACTCCTATTATCGAAGAAACCGAAACAATTAATGTAGGAAACGACAAAGAACAAAAGGAACTTAAAATTAGTCTCTCTCTAACACCTAAAGAGCGCAACGATTTAATCCAAATGCTCAAAGAACACACTGACGTTTTCGCTTGGTCTTATCAAGACATGCCAGGTATTGAACGCGATATAGCCCAGCACAAAATTCCCCTACTCCCAGAAGCGAAGCCGGTCAAACAAAAGCTACGACGCATGAAACCCGAGTGGGCTTTAAAAATAAAAGAGGAAGTTCAAAAGCAATTTACCGCGGGCTTTATCAAAGTCGTCAACTACGCTGATTGGGTTGCAAACATAGTGCCAGTACCAAAGAAAGATGGAAGAGTAAGGATGTGCGTGGACTTTAGAGATTTAAACAAGGCTAGTCCAAATGACGATTTTCCACTTCCCCACATTGACGTATTGGTAGATAAAACCGCCGGACACGCGTTGTTATCCTTCATGGATGGGTATATGGGATACAACCAGGTAAAAATGGCCGAGGAAGATATGCTAAAAACCACTTTCATCACGCAATGGGGGCTCTACGGCTACACCGTTATGCCATTTGGTCTCAAAAACGCGGGCGCCACGTACCAAAGAACCGCTACCACTCTTTTACACGATATGATGCATAAAAAGGTAGAGGTATATGTGGACGATATGATCGTAAAGGCTAAAGATGGCGAACGTCATATTATTGCCCTTAGGAAATTTTTTGATAGGCTTAGAAAGTACAACATGCAACTCAACCCTCAAAAATGTACATTTGGCGTTGCCTCCGGAAAACTGTTGGGATATATTGTCAGTAACCGAGGGATTGAAATTGACCCAGCAAAAATCAAAGCCATACTCGAAATGCCTGAGCCGAAAAACGAGAAGGAGATACGTGGATTTTTAGGGAGACTCCAATATGTTAGCCAATTCATATCAAAGTTGACTATGATTTGTGAGCCCATTTTCAAAAAGCTCAGAAAGGGGGTTAAAACCGAGTGGGATGAAGATTGCAAACACGCGTTCGAAACCATTAAGAAATATCTATCAAACCCTCCAGTTCTCGTACCCCCACAGCCACATATCCCTTTGTTATTATATCTCACCATCACAGAAACAGCCGCAAGGGCCATGTTAGCTCAAAATATCAACGGCGAGGAAAAAGCAATTTACTACCTCAGCAAAAAGTTCATTGACTATGAGGTCAAATACTCAACCCTCGAAAAAACATGCCTCGCCCTTGTGTGGGCCACCAAAAAGCTTCGGCATTACATGCTAACACACACAGTCCAGATATTATCTAGGATGGACCCCCTGAAGTACCTTTTTGAGAAACCTGTCTTGAATGGTAGAATGTCCAGATGGACCATGATGCTTTCCGAGTTTGACCTAAAATTCGTGCCCCAAAAATCAATAAAAGGTCGCGTTGTTTCGGACTTTCTGGCGGAATTCTCAACAGAAGGAATTGATTAGTCACTTACCTTTCCGGATGAGGACATCATGGTAACTGAAACAAATTTTTGGGATGTCTATTTTGATGGCGCATCCAATCAAAACGGGTGTGGTGTTGGAGTGTTACTAGTCTCGCCAGATGGAGCACATACTCCGTTCTCGGTCAAGCTAGATTTTGAAGCAACAAACAATGCCGCCGAATATGAAGTTTGCATCATCGCCTTGGAGGCGGCTAAGGAAGTAGGAGCACAACAATTAATTGTTAGGGGTGATTCATCGCTCATTATCAATCAAATAAATAGGAGGTGGAAAGTGAAAAGTGAACATCTAGCACTTTATCAAGCCCACTTGGATAATCTGGCTGCATGTTTCGCCGAAGTAAAATACATATACCTCCCACGCGACCATAATCAGTTCGCGGATGCACTCGCAAAGCTCGCCTCAATGATCAACATGCCAGACGATATGCGGACCATGAGATTATGTATTATTCGACGGGAAGAACCAGCCCATTGCAATTCTATTGCCGCCGTAGCACCCGACACAGATGATGCTCCGTGGTACACTGACATTTTGAACTACAAGCTTAAAAATGAATACCCTCAAGGATCACTACCAAGAGCCCAACGGGCATTATGACTCTTGGCCGCACAGTATCAAGTACGCGACGACCAATTATATAAGCTAGGTCCTGATGGTGCTCATCTTTTATGCGTAGATCAAACAAAAGCAAAACGGGTTATGGAGCAAGTACACGAGGGGGTATGTGGCCCACATATAAATGGGCGAAAGTTGTCCAAAAAGATAGTCCGCCAAGGATATTACTGGACAACCATGGAGAATGACTGTCATGAGTTTGTCCGCAAATGCAAAAAGTGTCAGATATTCGCCAATCTTCAACATCTCCCGCCGTCTGAATTATACACTTTCACTACCCCTTGGCCATTTTCGACATGGGGAATTGATATAATTGGAAAAATTACCCCAAAAGGAGCCGGAGGTCACGTCTTCATTATAGTAGCCATCGATTATTTCACTAAATGGGTAGAGGCCGCGTCATACGCCAAGTTAACCGCCAAAAATGTCTCAAAGTTTATTCAGACCAATATCATTTGTCGATACGGCGTCCCACATGAGATCATTAGCGACCAAGGAACCCATTTCAAAGCTGAATGCGCACGACTCTTGGAAAAATATAAGATCAAGCACCACCGTTCCTCGCCATATCGTCCCCAAACCAATGGCGCAGTCGAGGCCGTGAATAAAAACGTCAAAACCATAGTGAAGAAGATGACCGATCACTATAAGGATTGGCCGAATAAACTTCCTTTCGCACTTTGGGGTTATAGAACTTCTATCCGCACGTCTACAGGAGCCACACCTTACTCCTTAGTTTACGGAATGGAAGCAGTACTACCCATCGAGCTCGAGGTGCCTTCTATACGGATTGCCCTGGAAAGTGAAGTTCCTGAGGCGGAGTGGACCCGGGCTCGGTATGAGGAGTTGGTTATGTTAGACGAAAGAAGACTAAAGGCGTTACACCATGTGCAAGTGTATCAAAAGAGAATGGCTCGGGCGTTCAACAAACGCGTGAAGCCCCGCAATATAAAAGAAGGTGACCTGGTTCTTAAAGAAATACGGGCACCTATAATGGACCCACGTGGAAAGTTCGCACCGTCATGGGCAGGTCCTTACATAGTAAAAACCATACTAAGTGGGGGAGCAGTACAATTGATGGACTTCGATGGGATTGAATTCAGTAAACTCACCAATATGGACCAGTTAAAGAAATATTACGCGTGATTTAACATACAGCTGACACACACAATTAGATCAACTGAGAGCGTTCTCGGCAAGTTCACACGTGCATGTTCGGTAACCTGCTCGAGGATATTATATTTTGTCACTGGCATCTCACTCAATGCCAGTACGGTTCTTGTTTGACTCGTGGTATCATGTTTTCACTGGCATCTAACCCAATGCCACTGTTATCACTACTTTCGACAGATACAAATGGTACATCAGAGAGAACCAAAATGTTTAAGCAAATCCTTTATTCTCATGCAAAATTGAAAATTTAAACAACTACATTTATTCTTGCCTATTGCAGCATCATTTGATCCTAAGAAACGCAAGAAAGTACTAAAATCTGAATGAATAACGTCCTACTTTTATTTTGGCTAAATGATTAATTCATCGCAACTAATTTACTGGGCTGACTCCTGGTCAGGCTCATTAGGAGAGGTAGAGTAGGCCGGAGTAGCTTGGTCTTTAGCTTGATCCACGGCTGCCCCAACCTCGGACATCGTAGTATCGGTGGCCATCTCGGTTGTAGCCGAAGGCACCCCACCCTCATCGGAATCACCATCTTGCTGCACTTGGACCTCACTCCGAAGCTTCTTGGGTGCTGCCATCGAACTCTCACCATGATCAATGCGCTTCCACACTAAACTCTTTCGTGGTTTCCACTTGTGAGAAGCCTCATACTGTATCTTTCCTTTGCCTTTCCCTTCAACGAAATGCGGCCTCGACGGCGCCCTTTGATTTTCCCTTATAGAAATACCAGGTAGACTTGGGCGCGCCTTCGCTCCCTTCGACGAACTCTCATCCGAGTCCACAACACCGCGTCTCCTCGGCATATCCTTCAACAATGCGGCTCTTAACTCCCGCAGTTCCCTCTCACGCGCTTTCGCTCGCGCACCAGGATCCAAATTGGTACACCACGACTTTTACGCATCAGTAATACTCGTGGGTTCGGTAGACGCTGGTATTGGCATCACTGGACGGTTTACCCATGCTTCCGCCCAGGTTAACAAAGCACGCGGCGCAACATCTTCCCGTTGCGGTGGAGCAGTGTCCTGATCAGGGATAGTTTGACGACGACCATACTGCCTCATAATCCTCGACGGGAACACATAAGTGAATCTGGTCAAACTGATCAGGGACAAGTGTGGATGCCGGTAGGGTGCCATTGTAAGGCTCCTTATGTTCCACCAGGGGATAATCCAACGTATGATCGGACCATTCCTTTGAGAAAGAAAAGAGGTCCAGTCGCTTGTCGTATACTTCGGGAACAATTTTCTTCTCATCGTAAAGCTACGAGCATTGTACTTCTTTATGTCGAGTGGCGTCTCGACCAGCCGCAAGTGCTCCTGCAACCATATCTGCAACATCATCGATTTTACTCCATTAGCGGCTATACAATTTTACCAGCAAAATTGTACACAAAAAAGTGGGGGAAGAAAAAAAATAATTGAATCCTTACCTGCAATAACAATAAGCTGCCACTCACGGCTCCGTGAGGATCCCTTCTTAGTCGGTCGAGACAGATAATGGTCTCTCCTACGACCAACGGCATCGGAGAACGGTCGTCTTCGAGTTGCTCCACAATTGCCATCAGCATCGCATTCCCCATATTCCCATGAATATTGGCGAACAAATAACGATTGAGCAAACACAAGCAGAGAGCACGACGCCGATATTTCCGCATCGTCAAGTCTGTCGACGGGGGAGCAAACCTGGCAATCAACTTGCATAGGTCCACTTCCTTGCCAAAAACCAAACCATTTACCTCATTCGGGGTCAATCCAAGCATCCTTTCAAAGAGCCTGTATGCACCACGTGAGCAATCCGGCACAGCAGGAGCCGTATTGGTCGGAAAGCCAATGATGGCGCTAAACTCTTCGGGCAATGGTGCAAGTTCTTGCACCCCGAAACAAAACACATGCTGCACAGGGTCCCAACATGCCGTGGCCGCCCTCAACAGTCCCCAATCGATTGGTACTTGCCTCAATGACAACAAGGCTGACATACGATACACCATGAACTCAAGCTTCTCTTCAATAGTCATTGATTATAGCCAAGTGTTCAACGCCAATTCATCATTCTTCGGAAGCCATGAGGCACAAAATGAAGTGAGAAATGTGGTGAAAATGCATATTCCGGGGTTCGTAATTTATACTCTCGACAGCCTCATTTGACGTAGACTTCTATCACTACTGGGCATCATAGGTCAATAGTAGATATGACTCAGGATACCCACTGGCATCCTGTTAGCATCCAATTGGCATTCAAATTCTCCCCACAGCACATTACACGGCCTGGAGCATAGTAGTCGTCTTTCCACCTTCAACTTCCTTTTTCTTTCTATCTTTCTATCTTTTTAGATGGGGGGAAGGGTAGTCATGTGCATATAGTTTATGTGTTTCTGTGACGTGCTTTTGTTTTTTTTTTTATTCACTTTGGTTCATCCGTAATCTTAGCACAAGTTTTGTTTATATTATCTCCCTTTTTATCGTTATGGATAAGTTTGCGTTTGCGTTTGCGTTTTGAGTTTTTATAATAACAAAGAGGAAAAACAAAAAAAGATGGATCCCGAAAAGCCCAGGAATACAGCTGTCAAAATAAACATTGTCTAGCACCTGGCAAGTGAAATTTACAACACTGTCCCCAAACTCATCGCTAGCTAATTACTTACACGTACAAAATTCCACATTTCACAATGAGATGTTAATATGATAAGTTCGCGTAAGTCAGTACAAAATGGTTTAGAATCGTGAAGATCATCCTATAATGGCCGGGTTTTCTTCTGACCCTACTCGCAAGAGCTTGCAATCTAGACGAATGTCGTCTTCCTCCGGATAGTACCAAAGGAGGCTCTGTCACTCTCTGTCTCCTACGGACAACTGGTACCGGGGGTGCAGCCGCTGGTGGGACGGTAATCGTAACTGGGCGCGAGTTCGCGAGAAGCCGAGGTGACTGACGACGCTCAACGACAGGCAAGTGTGGAGTTGCACGCCCAGTGCTTCTCTCGTCATTACGGCCAGCAGGTGCACGAGCTCTGGCAGACGCAGGGATGTTTCGAACATCCTGAGGAACAGAGGTAAGTGTGGTGTCAACAGGTGAAGAAATGGCAGCAGCAGGGGTTTCTGAGGGCATCTCTGGAGGTTGTGAGGCGCTAATGGCCTGAATGTTCCCGATACTAGCAAAGCCATGCTCACCACCACTAAACGAAGCAAAGCCTGATGCAGCTACTCCGGGCGTCCTAGAGTGTTCCTGATCGTTGGAAGACCTCCCATGCTGCACCTGTAGAAAGACAGGTAATCAGTAAAAGGACCATCGAATTAGTAGTCGTCAGTTAGAGTATAGAATGTCTCACCTGAGAACGCGCCTCGCTGAGCTCAAGACGAGTCTGTAAGAGTTCATCTATAAGCCCCATGGCAGCATATTTGAAGCTGTTCGCCGCTCTCAGCAAGTTTAGTTTTCTACCTGAGCCCGCGAAAACTAAAAAAAAAACAGTGGAAATAAGGGCAATTGTCGGAAAGAACTAGCAGCATACAACTCTGCACAGAAACGAGGGAGAAACGAAGAAATACCATCTCAACTCCATAGGCCAGAGGGAGTCCGGGTTGAGCGCTTGGTGGCGCGTCGCGGATGGTCAGCACCCGTGTAACACCAGATTCGTCGGTACGCTCAAATGACATGGACGGGATATATAAGAGCCCTTCCTCAACACTGTCAGGCACCCCGCTGCTCCCGGCAGTATCACGAGCACCACCACAAGAATTATCAGAAGCTCTATCGTTTCCCTGGTCCTACAAGTCACGTATCCACAGTTAGCAAAATACAATAAAAGATGGGAACGTTAATGACTGAACACAAGGCGAATACACACCTGAATAAATTGCACGGGAGGAGCTAAACGACGGAGGCAGAAGTCGGAATAGTCCTCATCAGGTTGGAGTAGCTCGTCAACAGTGGCGCCTGCCCTCGCCTGCGGCGAGGTGTCGCCACCAACGAACTTCAAAGAAAACATGGAGGCTGGAGGGTCCAAAGGGACTGCCGGTTCCTCCTGAAATTGCCACGACAGTCTCTCAGGAAGAAACCAAACGATTCCCAAAGCTCCCTCAATCATCATACGACGTAGTTCCCCCACGCGTCTGAAAGCATATCTGAGTCGACGACCGGGACAAGGGATGGCGTCCCAAGGTCGCCGGACCACCTGCAGGGTGAAATTGATAAGTTATGGGGAGGGTAGTACAGCCCAAACACTTAAATGAAAAGCACAAAGTGAAAGTCGTAGTTCTTACATCCTCCAACGACAGGTCATTGAGCATAACTCGTGCCTGATTCGCAGTCGTGAAATGCTTGTTAGATCTTTTGTCCCAGCGACAGACGGCGGGATAGCAAGCCGGATTTTTGGGGCCCGGACTCAACCTCGGAACATACTCGTACAGCCACACCTGGAAGAGTTCTTTAAGGTTAAGAACGCACTAATATGAACCAGGGTAGGATTACAAAAAATAAGTACGCAGATCAGTTATACCTCAATTAGGTGCCAAAATCCGCAAACTCCAACCTGAGCGTCACAGCGAGCACGTGTGGTGTCCATGACACGCACACCATCGGCTAAGGAGGCGGTCAAGGTGGCCCAAGCTGCCCCGCCCAGTCATACGTTCCAACTTGGTTTAATTTTCGAAGGGCACGTAGGTAAGAAAGCTTGATTTTCCGACCCTTATTGAGCAGCAGAGTACGGCCTATGATGTACAGGAGCACCAAACGAATTTTCTGACGTCGTTTGGTTTGTTTCCAAACCTCCTCTCCGAACCCCTTTTCCAAGTCTTGGATATCGACAACGTAGCCTGAACCTCTAAGGAGCTCACTAACAGGCCCTAGGAGCTTCTTGACTATGCGATCCTTGACCCTGATGTCGTTTGCAAAAGGAACCGGGCTGCCGCCACACGGAAGTCACAAGATGGCAGTGAAATCAGTCGGAGTAAAGTACATTTCGCCGAAAGGGAAATGGAAGGAATTGGTAGTATCCCAGAATCTCTCCATCACGGCTTTTAACACGAACATGTTAGGGTGCACTTTCGAAACGGATTGTAAAGCGGTAAAGAAGTCATCCATACCACACTTAGCCAACAGCTTCTTCGTGGTCTTGGATTTGCATAGCTGATCGTAGAAGCTGATTATGCGATGAAAGTTTCCAAAGCCACGGACAGTCCATTGGTCCTGCCATGATAAACTCGTATGTTAGACGTATACTACGAGATAATACTCAAGCGGAAATTCAAAGCATTGGCTGAACTCAGAACTTACCGCACCATCCATGGCCCTGTGAGAAACGTGGTGACGACGGTCCAACAGTAATTCCGATGGGTCCCATGCTATGGGCGGTGACCAGGATGGCTCAGAATGTCGGGGCTTTTTACTTGGAGCCTGACCCGGATCATCTTCGGAGCATCGTTTGCCCGACGTGCTTGCAGCAGCCGAAGGGTTAACGGGTTCCTCCGTGTCGCCGTCCGAGTCAGAAGGGATGACGGGGCCTTTCACCTTTCGACGCATCAGTATGAAAGCACCGTTTCACCTGCCATGTACATGCTATTACACTTCTAGCATACCAACAAATGCCAAAATAGCCCAAACAAGATGCAAAATACATGATAATGCTCAATTATGGACCTTAATCACTCCATATTGTAGCACAACCTCATTGAACAAAAAACCCCCAATTCCTCAAAATTAGGGTTTTTACAAAATCAGTCCCTATTTCTCAATTGATTGAAAATGACAATCCAATATGAGCATACGTCCTTTCAATCAAACCCAAATTCGCCCAAACTCACACACATGCAGCATATACACCCTAAATTCAGAATTCAAGTTTTCAATTGTTGAATGAATTGCAAAGTGGTTCGAAAGCTTAGGGGTTACCCACTTACCAGCAAGTGAGGCGGCGATAGGTGGCTAGGACCGCCGGCGGAGATGCGCTCGGCCGACGGCGTGGGGCGACGAGCGACAGCACGCCGCGAATCAGAAAACGCGGGGCTGTGTCGCGTTGGATGGGGGCTGCTCCGGTTCCTCGCCTGCGGCGTTGGCTGGCGTGGTGGGGGTGCTATTTGTTGTGGTCGGAGTTTCGGCCGGCTCTGGCGAGAGGTGGGTGGTGTGAGTGGTGATGATAGGAGTGGAGAGTGTCGGGTTTGATCTTTTTGTTTCCTGGAAAAGAATGTTCCAGACAATTTTTTCTTTTTGGTTGTACACGAAGGGTCAACGGGTTCTTTTGTTTTAAATGTAAGGACCACTCAAGTCCTTGTGCCTTACTTATGCTGGTCATTGGATAGCAACGTCCGATTACGTGGCGTATTGTTGCGGAGTATATATTTCGAGTAAATGTTGTGAATCGCCGAATCATACGACTATAAAATCATGTTTTATAGACGCCATGACGTATCTAATTTTTGCAGTCGCCAGACTAAAAAATTCCAAGTTCAATTCAGCAGTCCCTAGACTATAAATTCCAAGTTCAGTGCAGCAGTCGATAAACTATAAAATCAAGTGCAGCAATCGATAGACTATAAAAATTCAATTTGACAGTCGACGGACTATAAACGGCGACTTATCTTAGATGACAACTTCGCCCATTTAGGATAACATTTTACTCTGCGTCAACACATTTTGGATGATAACTTCGCCCATCCGGGATGCCAAGCATTCTTGTCAACAAAGCTACGTGAAGACTTGTTTCAAGTGGTTACTACGCCCATTCTGAATAGGACAAATCTATCAACAATGCGCGAAAGCATGTCTTGAATGACAACTTTGCCCATTCAAGATACATATCCAACACTTTTCGATCGACAATTTCGCCCGATCGAGATGGTTACTGTGTCCTTTTTCTTGATGCTTTTATGTGGCTTAGATGAGCATTCTATGTTCATATTTGCATCCGATTGCATTTGCATTTATTTTGTGAGTGTGATCCTTTGACCATCGTCTTCTCAAAGACTCGGTCAAAGTGGGGCTCCTGTAGACACCCTACTTGGGGGCTTCCCATATAGCGCCCGATGATAAAAACGGACTTAACGCGATAATCGATTTTGTATGACTACGAGACTCGTACCCGGGTTAAGGCCCAATTGGCCGTTTGATCTGGCTTGACCCAAGTGATTAATGATGGATTAA
>JBBYHQ010322621.1:0-15415 GCA_038382645.1 Spergularia azorica | reverse complement strand
CGCCGCCCCTTCCTTCTCCCCCATTCCTCCTTTTTCCACTTCGAAAAGTTGGGGAGACGTAGGTTAGGGGCGGCGAACGTCAGGGGAGGGGTGGAGAACGTCGGTTAGGGGCGGTGAACGTCGGGGAGGGGCGGCGTGAATTCAGAGGAAGGGCGATATTCGTGGTGGTTAGAGAGGAGTTTGAGGAGAGAAAATGGGTCGATTAGGGTTGTAGAATGGTTGACGGAGGGAGTAAAGACCACCGGTGGTCCGGCGGAAGGACGACGATCACGGTGGTGGTGGCTGGATGGATCGGGGTTGTGGTTGGTGCAGGCGGCCGGTGGTGGCTGGGTGGCATCGGCATGGCTGGGCGGTGGAGGAAGGAGGTAGGTGAGAGGGAGAGAGAGAGAATGAAGTTTGGGCTTTATGTTTGATGTTATGGGCTAATAAAAATTTGGGCCGGATTTTTTGTCATTTAAACTGGGCTAGACATGAAAACATAAACAGAAGAGCAATTAGGACGGGGGGTACGTAGAGCTACGTACCCCCGGGGTACCATATACCAATTGATATTCAACAGTCCATAAAAAGTTGGACTATCTAATATCACTCGGTCGTTGTGAGAGTTTAAAAAAAGCCTCAAATAATAATATATAATTGATATTGATTTGATATGTGTACTCCGTATAAAAGATTATATTCGTACTATCTTAATGATGAGACATTTCGTTTCGGGTTTAACAAGATATAGATGACCGACCTATTTTGGGGAGTAGGATAAATAAAGGACAAATGGAGTATGGTAGACGTTCAATAACATTTCATCGGCCGCATCCCACACACGCGGTCATGCATGTCATCTTTACTTATTTGGTACTACAATATAAAACACGTAGGTGACATTACACGCACAGTTATTTAGTTTCCATTAATCACACAAGTGACATACTCATTATACATAACAATCAATTTAAGTATTTCACGACACTCGTACATCTAATCTAACTTCACTACCTTTTACAACACGAAAACTAAAAATCGCAAAACAAAAAGGAACCTAAGGATCCATTTCCAATCAACGGCTGTGAATCCATGATTTGGCATATGACACAATCCTTGCACAACCCCTTGTAATTGGCCGACACCGGAATACAACTTGTAGCTACAACCTCACACACAACCAAGACCACCGGCTTACAACATACAAGATTACAAGTATACAACCAAGCAACGAGTTTGGGTATCCGAGTTTTGATCAACCCCCGTTTTGGTCTCGGTTATGCTAGCACGGTGCTGGAGCTAACAAAATCGTTTTGGTCCAAATTGGTTCTTTTCTTTTGGGCCAAAGTGGCTCGGGTGAGAAATGCGGATCTGGACAGCACAAAAAAGAAGCTTGTCTCTTACACTCTCCCTCTCTTTCTCTCTCTCTCCCAACTCCCCTTTTTTTTTTTTTTTTTTTTTTTTTTTTTTTTTTTTTGTGTGTTGCTTCACTTTCACGGTCACTCATCCGCCACTAAACCTCCAAATTTAGGTATTCTTTCTCTCTTTCTCACTCTTTCTATCAATTTATTTTTACGGCTTTCTTTTCATGTATTAATCCCATAATTTTGAGTAATTTAATTGTTGTAATTTGCCACAAAACATGGTTCTATGCTCAAATTTGAATTGCGGCTTATTGATTGCCCTTGCTTTGCTTGAATTAGGTGAAGTTTGTGTATAAAATTAGCTTAATTTAATTGGGGTTTTTTGTAATTAGGGTTTTAATTCAATGTTATTTTGATGGTGAATTTGTTTGATTACACTGCAATTACTTGTTTTTTTGCGGCGTTATAGTTTGGCAGAACTTTCAAAGTTCACAACTTTATATTTATTTTTTGATGATTATGTGTTTTAATTATTACATGGTGTTCTTGTTACAATTTTAGTGGTATAGAATTTGCTCATTATGGATAGGAACATCGTTAAGTGGTATAAGATTCTGCATTGATAATTTGTTGGGATTTCGTGTTTGGGTTAAAAATTTACCGTTTAAAGTTTGCAACTTTGTGTTCCTCGAAATTTTAGTTTGTATAATTTGTTGGAGGAGTCGAGACAAGAAATTTTGTTTAAGCTAGAAGGAGGAGTGTAAGACTGTGTGTGCCTGTGAGGGTATCAATGTGTTCCTCGAAATTTTTTGCTCTGTTGTAACTTGACGTAGGAATAGCATCGTTGGAATATGGAAGTTGAAATCGTGTATATTGATACTACTATTGAATAAAAACAGGGTTTTGAGATACGTGTTGAACTAATATGAATAGGTCCTAATCGAGCTATAAATTCACCAGAATCTTGCGATGAATTGATACTACATTGTGTTCTAGTTTCAATTTTAGTTGTATAGAAAATGGTCATTATGCATAGGAACATGATTGAGTGGTATAAGGTTCTGCATTGATAATTGTTGTGTTTTCGGTTTTAGGTTAAAACTTTAGGGTTGAAAGTTCACAATCTTGTAATTATTATAGTTTTTTTTTTTTTGAAATGAGTAATTATTATAGTTGGTAATATCGGTTGGAACAATTAAGACATGCAATTTGGTTCAAGCAAGGAAGGAGTAGCGTGAGATTGTGAGGGTATCAGTGCGTTCCTCAGATCTTTGCTTGTGATGACATGAAGTAGTGATAACATTTTGGGAATGCTTTGAAGGACAACAAATAAGAATGAGTCATAATATTGCAATAAATTCACGAAAATCTTGCGAGGACTTAATAAACTCGAGATAAGTTCAGCATATAATAGCGCGATAAGAAATCTTATAGTTTCACAATAAATGTCTTCACGAATTCACAATAAGATCATCTCTATCTTGTGATCAATTAATAAAAGTCGAATTTTTCTAGATCCAGAACACAAGGGATTAACCCATGCAAAACCCATGCTTTGCATGGGGACATGGGGTTTAAAAACTAGTTTGTTTGTAAAGGTTGTAGCTGTTGTAGTAATCAGCATTTTGGCAAGTATTGTCCAAGATCTGTTGAGAATTTTGGAATTTGGAAGTTGTGTAAATAATTTTTATTTGGGATGTCCTAGATGGAGGTTCAAATTAGGACCTGGCAAATGGCATGGATTTGCTCTTAAAGGTTCATGATGATTTAATTTCAGGAGAGAACGGATGGAAGACAGCAACGTAAAAGAGATTATGGAAGATCAAAACCATGTTGAGTGTGCACCGGCTAAGCAGCAGGAGACTCGTGATGAAGTGCTTGGTAGGCACAGGTAAGCTCTATCTGTTACTTTAGTTGCAGTCATAGTGTGACCTTTCCTGCTTGTCCTTTGTCTTCCCCAATCCTCCTCATTTGGTAGATCATTCCCTCTGTTATCCTTTTTATGCCCCTTAATCCAGACCCATCTTTCAATACGTCTCTTATGTTGTTTCTTACGTTGTCTGTAATTGAATTAACCTAGTGTGTTTAGTTTATGATATATAGGTAGGTACTAGGTACCAGGTAGGAAATCATGTCATATCAGTATCAAATTCGATTGATCTCCTCTTTTTTTTTTTCTTTCAATATTGGCATACTGACTACTGAGTGGCTTTCAATTTGAGCAAACTTCTCTCTTAGTGAAGGCATTTATGGCGTATCTTGTGAAATTTAATATTGTGCGTGGAACAGCATGTGTGCAAGTTGTTACTGAAGCCTCGTAGTTCCTCACACTGAAAATAAATCTGAAAAACCATTGCTTTTTGTTTGTATGGGATTCACACTCAGTTTCTGACCCTGTTATGATGATTTACACACTCCAAGTAAATGGGTTTTTCGATGTTGCAGTCTTGTTCCACATCCTGAACAGCTGCTAATATCGAGTCAACAACTTGGGTAAACTCATATTAGAGGACTAAAATACATTGCAGGCATATGGGTTGTTTAAGCTGATAGAAATATGGCAGTGCACAACTCCTGTTAGGGGCTCCTTATTTAACTACTAGAACTTTGAAAGTGCACCATAGATAATCATCATGACCTATTCCTGCTTTGCTAATAGAACCCCTGTTAAATTCATCGTAGTTCTCGCAAATGGCCTTGAGTACTTGTTTTGGGGACATGAGAACTGAGATCTGTACACCGGAACTTGTGAAGCTCAAATATACCGGGATAAAATTTGGCTCCTGTGCATGCGATAGTAGTTGGTTTTTCTGAGGTTGAGATTAGCTATTATCTTCCTAAGTCAGGGTGGATGCTTGGATATGTGTAGAATATGGAAAGGCCCGCCACACCATCTGACTGAGAAGTGGTACATAAGTATTACCACCCACTGCCTCAGGTGGTTTTCTTGGGTTTCTTCAAGCCATTTATGTTTTCAGATTGATCTATGTAGCTGTTGCAGAGTTTTGGGGAAGGGAGAGGGGGGGGGGGGGGTTGCAGGGTGAGTTCACCTACTCACAAAATTGAGGCTATGTGCAAAGAGTTCGGTTTATTCAAAGCAAAGTCTCTATTTCTCGAACCCTGAAGCTTGATTTGAATGAGAGCAAAAACTGTGATAGATCTGAATTACATAAGCTTGCAGGCACAAGCTCCATGAACAAACTGAACTAAGGTGACAGAGGGTTACCCTCCGTCAGACCTCTCTTCCCTTGAAATTAGCAACCCATGACTGCTGCAAATTTATCTTAAGAGTGTAAAATAGTCTGCATTTTACAAGAAAGTTAGGGACTCATATTCATTTACTTAATCCCTTTTTAGTGTTTACCCTGTAAAAGTAGGAGGATTGTTTACGTGACCCGTGCCATGCTTTCGAGCTAGTTTCTGTGCGACATGATGGTAGCAATACGTCTGACCTCTTGTGTAATAGTGTGCTCAGCCACTGAAATGTCTGGCCTTTGTGTGTAATAGTTTGCTCAGCCACTGCATTGTCCGCTTCGCAAGCTTGTTCGGCATGGTTTCCCTTATTCGGCATGGTTTCCCTTATTCTTCTGATTGAACCACAAGAAATTGGTATGTCTGCAACCGGGCTTGGATGGCCGTTCAGGTGCCAGACCAATTAACTTGTAGCTGATTCTACCATTAATAGAAATTCTATCAAAGGCATCTGCTCACACAGCTTCTTTTTTTTTTTTTTGTGGGTGGGGGGACAATTCTGATGAAAAATCATTGGGTTTTCATTCTTTATAATTTTCAGTACTTCAGAAGTCTTCCACCAGCTAAGTAAGGTGAAAAGAGCGACCAGGGGATATGAGTTCAGTTTAAAAAGCTTTTGAGTCTAGGGCGTATTTATACTGCGTCTCTTGCTGTTGCGCATAGGATTTGTAGCTAATTGTTGTACTCCAATAATAGATAGTGGCTTCTTTTGTATTGGGGTTGAAGATACGAAGTTAGCTACTCAAACAACGATTGTTGAGGAAGATAAAACCAGGGTATTCGTCACTTTTCCACCACTAATATGGTGATGTGTTGCGTTCTTGCTTGTATTGAGGTCTCTGAATGTAGGACAGTAGTCAAGATGAATTTGGCAAGTGGCTGTCTGGATTGAGGGATTTGATAAAGAGGTGAGGAAGAGAAGGATGTAGAATGTTATATTATAAGAGCCATTGGATTTGGGAGGGAGAGGGAAGAGGCAGGGGTGTGAAGAGACTCCATTTTTCCTCCCTCAAAAATCAATTTGTTGCTAAGTTGGTTCTCTCTCTATCGCCCTCCTTTCCCTCGTATATGAGAGTTTAAGACTAATGCTCTTCCTCCCTCACCCCTTTGCCTTCCCTTTATTCCTTCGTCCCTACTCATTGTTTATTCAATAAATTGGAACTGAATTCATAGTATTTTGGTATTTTGGAGTTCACCGCATTGTACTTCATTGGGGAGGTTAGTGGAGAATGTCAGATGAAGTTCTGTTGGCCTTCTCTTCTGACATATTTTTCCTCTTGTTGTATGTATTAAGTGTATTTCTTATGCATGAGACAGAATAGAATGTGTATGAGCGTTTTTGATAATTTCTGAGACCATGAGGCTCCCTTCGTTCAGTTTTTACAAATATCACTTTTGCTTGTCCCATTTGCATAGCCAATTAATTTTCAGGGCAAATTTAGTAAGTGATAAAGGTTGCAACCTGCAAGTGTAGTTGATGCATTTGAACTTGGATAAATTTTGAGGGCATGGTAATTTTTGTTGTTGTAAGCCGTTTGAGTTCATTGTTCACGGTATTTTGAAGTGCATCAGATATGTATGGAGGTTTATGGATCTGTGTCTCAGGATTTTTTTGAGCTATGTCTTTCTTAGTTTGATTTCAATTATGATTAGTTACCATTCCACAGGAAGGAAATTGCCGACTTACAGAACAAAGAGATTGGTATGAAAAAGGCAGCAGCTAAAGGTAGCAAAGCAGAACAGAAGGCAAAGAAGAAGCAAGTTGAAGAGGAAATAGCAAAACTATCTGCCAAGCTTAAGGAAAAACATGCTCAGGAACTTTCTTCGTTGGGCTATAACAGTACTAGTGAAAAAGGAAATGGGAAGGCAAGCCTCGATACACTTGTCAAGGCCATAGCTGGGGTATCTGTTTCTAGTCAACCTGAAAATTTCAAGCCTAGTAAAAGCAATAAGAGACGTGAGAAAAGAGCTCAGGAGGAAGCTGCTAGGGAGCAGCATATAAAAGAAGAACAAAGCAATACTATTAGTGACAGAGTGATCGAGAGTGAAACTCTGGAGAAAAAGCTGGAGCCCCTTGGGTTAACCATATCTGAGGTAAAGCCAGATGGTCATTGTCTCTATCGAGCCGTTGAAGATCAGCTAGCGCACATGTCCAAAGGATGTTCGCCATATACTTTTCAGCAACTTAGGGAGATGGTGGCTTCATACATGCGCGATCATGCCTCTGAGTTTCTGCCATTTTTCTCATCTGAGAAGGCTGCTGAAGAGGAATCAGATGATTCTCTTATGCAGAGATTTGATGATTACTGCAGAGAGGTTGAATCAACAGCAGCTTGGGGTGGGCAACTGGAGCTTGGGGCTTTGACACATTGCCTGAAGAAACATATAATGATATTCTCGGGGTCCTTTCCTGATGTTGAAATGGGCAAGGAGTACAAGGCTGATGAGGAAGGTGTGAAGTCCAGCATCATACTATCGTACCACAAACATGCCTTTGGCCTGGGGGAGCACTACAATTCATTAGTCCAGATCCGGTGAAATTATGGTTAGCGATGCCTACAAACTACTAGTATTTTTGTTGGAGCATGTTATTGCAATTTGTCTTCTGCATTTTTCTTTCGATCTTATTTGCCCCATTTATTATCTCGTGGGTATACCTGAGCATAGAAGTGTGCAGTGAACTCTTATAGTTTTCTTTCATATCATACAACACTATACTTGATTGCATTTCGTTCCAATATGATTTTATTCTATTTGATTACTAAATTTTGTGTCTTGCTTAATAATTCATCAGTGTCAACTGCCTTCTCTAAGTTGCTACTTGATGACACACTATTGCAGTTTTTTTTAGCTAGCCATAATTCTGTGCTCTGTGGTATCGTTACTTGAGCGTGTTAGATTTCCAATCGTCTTTGTTAGTAGGGGGCATGTTTGGTTCAGCTTTTGTTGATGAAATAAACCAGATGACCCCTGCTTTTGAGAGAAAGGTCACGAGCCAATGAATATCCACTTCATAGGATCTGTTTAGAGGCAGGTCTTAAGTTGTGTTTTGTGAGTGTAACTTTCTAAGGGAAATTCTGGTTATTTGGGAGCTAATGTAAAGAATGTCCTATTCTGGAGTCTGGACTAAACTTTTTGCAGCTGAACAACTAACCAAGATTTAGGTCGTATATCCCTTAATTTTTATAATGGCTTTCCAAACGACCACAAAGTGTTTGTGAATATAGTTAATTAATTATGTAACCTTCACAACATTACCAGCCCATCCTATCTACTCTCCATGTACTGAACCAGTATTGTCATAAGTCTACCCAATGATCTCGCAGCTAGGCAATCAAAATCGACAACTGTAATATCCATCTTTTCCATATTATGGCCATTGAACGAGCAACTAGTGCTCGACTTTGTGGTGATGCATGAGTATATGTAGCGTTTCTTGTATGAGATCAGGTGCTGTGGTTGTCCCGATCTCTCAACCACGAGATGCATGTACGGATGAATTTCCGTGCATAAGATTTGAGCCTTCTCCCTTATAATTAATGTTTAGATGGATAGATATATGACTTGTACTGATGGAGTTTTCAAGCAGATTGTATCTACTACGGAGTATTAGATTTGTAGTAGATGGATGCATTCTTTGTAGTTTACGGCAAGTCTCTTGATCTGATCAGTTGTGAGAGAATGCATGTATTTTCCCCGTTCTTAAAGTTGAGCATGCTAACTTATGTCATCTGATTTTGTTGCGATTGTTCAAAATGTACGACATTTGGTTCTTGGTAAGATGATTGTGGTGGTAAATGATTGACCTTTGGGCTTTGGCGATCCTTTATTGTGTCGTCTACATTAATGTTGTGTCTCTGGCTTATAATGAACTACCTTGAAGAGGCTGGTCTTCCATCTCACCCATGCCATAAGGCCAACAAATTGTAGAAGTTGTGGGTTAGGCCGTCTTGAGGTAGTGTCGGTAAGACGAGATTGTGGCTTTCCTTCTTTTTTTTTGGCAAGGCAAGATAGATCGATGGTTTGTATCAAAAGATCGCTCATGCAGGTTGTAGTACTATTAAGTAAAGAGACTTGTGGAGGATATATTCTTTGTAGTGGTAACACTAGTTTGTGCGTGTATGACCTGTGTACCTCGGTCGCAAAGTTATTTCGAAATGTAACATTCGATGATCTTATTTTGCTGGAAATTGTCAAAATGGACAACTTCTGATTCTTCTACCACCACTGACGAAGACTCTTCTCTCCACTCCTTAAAAGGGTGATTTTAACATTGACGTAGTAATGTGTTTGTGTGTGCGTCTCATTTGTAAGATCGTTCGAGTTGGTTTTGGTTTCGATTAAAGACTCATCATGTTGGTCGATTTGCTTGTTTATCTTTGGGCATCGCTTTGGTTTAGATATGTAGTATTGTACTTGTGACGAGTCTTGGAGTCCATATGGGAAATTAACTCGCCATCATGGGATTAAAGTGGTCTGGACAGCATGGTTTAACAAATATAATGATCTTAAAGAAAGAAGTGAGGTTAAAAGATACGAGTACTCAATAACAAAAACGACTTGTGTAAATGCGAAATCTTGGATTGTTTTTATAATGTTAAAATCAACGACTCAGGTAGAGAAAATCAACCCTTTTGACATCGATCTATTCACTTCCAAAGAATTCTCGATGTGGAGATAGATGTAAAAAAAAGGGAGCTGCATTCAGAGAGGAAATACAAGTTCAAAAAGGAAATCGTAGTGAAAAGGTCGGATTTTTTTTTAGGGTCGAAAAGGTGGAATTTTGTCGCAAGAGATGAAATTATTTTGGAGTATTTGCATTATTACGTATGCATTTTCCGATTGGATAAAGAGATATAGAGAGTAATGCTCGATTTGATCAACTGAGACAGTTGAGAGCTACATTACGTAGCACAAAAGATGCCCATAACCAAAAAGAAGAGTGTCTTTTTCTGTTTTTATCAAATATCAGCATTTTGAGATTTGAGAAGAAGATTGGTCATTTTTTTTTTTTGAGAATAACTTAACATCATGACATGTGGTTAGTACTACGACGAATTTGCTTCTTTTTGGGATCAAATATTCCTTGCAATTTTTGAGAAAGTTATTGGCACTATTTTGGAATTTTGAGTCTATACGTCTTAATAGATTAAAAATGATATATTTGTTAATTGTACGTAATACTTTAACCCAACCCAGAAAGGTAGAGCTTTCTACACATTTATAGATTCTGTATGTTTCATGTTATTCGTGAATGAAATGAAAACGAAAAAATGCTTCTCAAGACGTGCAAGAACTATACACATTGCTCATTTCTTCCCTAGTGTATGAAACTAAGTCGATTAAACATACACAAAGCCTGAGACGGTCTTACAAGAAACTTGCTTGCTGTTAAATACAACAACATATAATCAATAAAATGCGGATTTTTTTATAATCAAAGAGGCCTTTTTTCTGTAGGGCTTGCAACCTCGTAGAGTATGGAGGCCACTGTACTGATACCTGTTGCAGGCAGAAATGTTGAACGTGATGTTCGGACAAGTTTATCAAAGTTGCACATTTTCATCCTCACTTGGCCTTAGAATGCTTAAACGACTAACAAGTTTGAGCGCAGCAGCCTGTAATCCATTGCTGTTATGTGATTTAATCGTAGTTTTACACTCGACAACTGGGGTTTTAGTTGGATGGCATCGGTTGATGAATAGTACTTGTTTGATAGAATGTCAATTGATCAAATGTGCATGAAACTATGAAAGATCAGTTACTTGAAAGAGATAAGGATAACGTCATGTAAGATGCAGTTCTTGTTTTTTCCTTGCGTCCTTCGCCTTTTTGTAGCTATGTTGGATTGTAGAATATGTTAACAGGATTGATTCCTGTACGTAATTTGCAAAAGTCATACAAACATCGATTCTCTGATGTTCTGTTCGATGCATTTTGCCAAGTATGGAAGAACAGAAGCTAATGTCACTGACCAGCTTTAGGAATCCCTACTATTTTCCTCGTTTTTAAGTTTCTTTTGGCTCTTCGAGTTTACTTGAGTTCAGACTTGATGCCATGTCAATGTGTGTGTGTCGTAAGATACATCTCCTGGTCTCCATGGAGCTTAAGGCCTTGATGTAGGAGAAAGTCAAATAAAAGAGTAATTCTGCAGAGGCGGCTATGCATTATTCTTTTCACTCTTATGTGTTGCAAAGTTCTTCCCCAAAAAAAAAAAAAAATATTCTCATTGTTGGGGAAAATTGTTGATAAGGTGGATGTACTTGTTCCTTTACGGCATATGAAGAAATCAGACAACGTCTTAGGTCGTTATCAGGGGCATTCCATGGTTCTAGAAGATAGATTTTTGCGAACTTATCCTCTACGCATTTCAGTATGAGAGTTTCCTGTGATGAGGCTTATAAATAGACAAACATTGTAGCTTGATCTTCACTACAAAACTCGAGTCTTCACCAACATTCATTTTTAGACTTCAGAGTTCAGGATCTTCATCACAGCTTTGCGTGTTTTAATAACCAACAAAGATTATGGATGTAGTGAAGCGCTTGGTTCATGAGAGGCCGGTGGTCATCTTCAGTAAGACTGGCTGCCCTGTGAGCCACTCAATGAGGCAGCTCATCAGTGGCTTTGGCGCTAACCCTACTGTGTATGAACTCGATCAGATGGCAAATGGACGAGACATTGAAAGAACTCTGCAGATGTTAGGCCGCAGACCAAGTGTACCGTCTATTTTCATTGGTGGTAACTTTGTTGGAGGACCAAATGATTTGATCAGCCTTCAGGTGCAGGGTAGACTTGTACAAATGCTGATGGATGCAGGCGCGATCTGGGTCTGGAATAGGAGCTAGTCAGCTTCCAGGCTCAGCTCATACAACTAAAAATATGAGAATATAGGTCAATTTTGTGCAGGACTGCAATGTTGAGGCAGCTATAGTTTTTATATTGAGGCCTTTACTTATAATATATATTGTATTGGAAATAAAAATCTTTTCTGCAGTGCCTTGCTTTTCTGACCATAATCAAACCAATGTTCTTTGGAATTTGTGTAATCAAACTAATTCTCAGCACTCGTTTACCCTCTACACAAACTGTTCACTATAAATCTAAATGCAGATGAGGTTAATAGTGTGGGTTTAGTTTTAAACATTATAAACAACAATGGCAGACGTGGATAAATCGGCATCCGCATCACCATAATTGAACCTAAGCTAGTTGGTGTTACAGACAGGGCTGGTGTTTGTAATGCTTTTACATTCTGTTTCTATAGTTTCTATCCTCAGGTGCTCTCTTCTTTTCATTATAAATTTTGTTTTCGGGGCCAAAAACAGAAATAAGGATGGTATTTGTGAAGTAATGTTACCATACATGATACATCCCAAGTAATGTCGTCAGAAATAAATCAAATAATGTCATTTTTCAGTACTGAAGCAGCACTGTTCTGTCATTCTTCTGAAATAGGAACACACGATGCTGATCTTTACTTAAAAACTACTGTCAAATAAATCTTGGAGATTCCGGTCCATGTCTGAACATCAATCATTTGCTACTAGAAGAGAACAGTTTTGACTTTATGAAGGTTAATCGGAAAGACTTCTGATGCATTTATAATTCTAACAAGAAACGGACATATGTGTACAGTAAGTCAGTAACTACCAGAGCAAAAGCGCCAACAAGAAGTTCTGGCAGAGGAAAAGGAAGAAAACAAAAAAAAAGATCATATATTTCGTAATCTGGTTTGTTGCTGTTGGATAGGATTCTCTGGTAAGCTTCCAAGATTAGCACTGAATGCACTACTTTGTGTGCCAGTGTTAAGGTTAGGCTTTGTTTGGGTTTCAACCATGAGGTTCGGCTTTTGGTTCAGATGGTCATTTCACTACTTACGAGTGAATCCAATTCTTCCCTTGTGTCGTTCTTCAGCTCTTTTTCCTTTCCATTCTAGTGCAATCGGAAATGCCTAGAGTTTGCAGATAAGTAGGGGCTCAAGGGTGTTTACATTGCCAAATAAGGAGATAAAGAAGGAAGTTTTGTACCAGAGTACAGGCCTTTGCCCTTATATATGTTATGGTAGATTAAGAATGATGGTCTGTGTCCTGTAATCTGAAAAATGGCTATATTCCATTTTACCATTCAGATGGGAATGCTCTTCACTGCTAATTTACGGAGACAATGTTCTGAGGCATTTTATTTGTTTTCATGCTAGTGGTGGATGAATCAGGAATACTATGGGATAGTGTATGAACTGTTCGACTTCACTGGAGAATAAAAATCCTACTTAGACCGAGACAGGCTAGGTATTGCGTGATGCTGCATTGCTGCTGCTGCGGCCATACATCAATAACGGCCTCAAGCCTCAACCATGAATTGAGCAGTAGGTGAATAAAATCTTGAATTTTGGAGGTTTTTTTGTCTCTTGTTCTTAAGTGGGCATATATATTTCAGAATTCCAGGGGCAACATAAGTATAGATTGTACAAGGTTGACGTATGAAGCTGACATTTCTGTCTCTTTGTTTGTGGTGAGATATAATGCAAGCCATATAGTGTTTGGCTCTGAGTTGGTTTCTATGAAAGGGATAATTGAAGAACCTTTCGATAGCATTTCTTCAATGAAAGGATGTGTCTGTCAGTCTATGTATGAGCATTTAGTACAGATATGATACCGGCTACTTGCCTTCAGATACTTCTGATTTTAGCAGTTGAAAAACTCAGAAGAAGGAAGTACTGGTTCTGATTTAGTTGGAGAATAGCATACCTGAACCACTCTGTTAAAATTATGCTAATAGACTGTGTGCGACAACCAGGAAGCCGACTGTCCTTAGGGTTCTGATGTAAGTTTATGGCAGTAGTACAGGTCTAGGTTTATGGTAGTTTAGGTCTGAGGTCTTAGAGTTTGTTGTATAGCGCACCAGGCCCATAGAAGCAAGCTAGACAGAATGGTCAATACTCCAATGTGATTCAGTGATTCAATTTACTGTTGCGTAAAAAGAACTTGTCCCTTGGCAGATATAAGCACTGACATTCTGCAAAGAAAACTTTAAATGGATTCAGTACACCTGAGGCTCATAGCATTAAATGTAATTATGATATCCGGCACCTGATTGTTCCTTTGCATACTCGTAGGGAGAATTAGTCCCGGGAACTGTAGAAGCCAAAAGAATGAAGCAACAAGATAAGAATATTTCAGAGCAGATAATTCTAGTGAAGGCTCTGTAGAATTCTGCCTTAGAGTCCTTCTAAGAATGGTTGCCGCATGTCAGTTTATACGCCAATGTCCTCCGTCACAGCTAATGCCACTGGTGCTGTCCTTAATTTGGTTATACATTATTTTCACAGTTTCATGCTCTTTTAGCTATAGAAAATCATAATAATTGTTCTGTACTCCTTCGATCAAGTGTAAGATCGAACTAACGTGTATCAATAACTCGAGGTTAATAACATGATCAATAACATGATCAAACATTTTACAACCTACAAACAGGATCTCTCATCTCTGATGCTTTCTTATATCAAGAGTGAAGAGTCAGATAGTGCAGTCATTCATAGCTTGTTAAAGACAGTTTGCAGGATCGAAACGTCTTCTAATTTCTAATCATGGCAAGATAGTATAAATGAAAAATTCTTTCTAGACTATGATCATTCTTTTTTTTTCTTTTAGATGTCACTGATGCAAACATTATGCCTAAAGACACAAGTTGATCCATGAATATGTCAATCTACAACCTGCTAAGGTGAACAAAGAATTAGCTGCAAGTCTTTTTAACATAGTTTCTGTTTGCTGATTACCAGGTCAGTACCTTTTGTAAGAATATAGAGAGAGGGATTGCATTATAGAATACTGACTTAGACAATAGCTTAGGGGGAAGTCCCCTTATATAGGTTACATGCTAATGTGAACATAATAGGTCTAGAATATATTTTCCTAATACAACATTATACTATCCTAATCTAATGATATTCCCGATATCTCACATATCCTCCAATACCTTTATTCAGGTCAGTGAATAGAAACTTAAAGACTTTAAGTGGAAAACTTTAGCTAAGATATCGAATCAGTACCACATATACTACGATGGATTTACGCGAGGAGAAGACCTCGCAATATGCTCTCCAATAAACCTCACACAAGTTGGCATATACATCTACCTGTCCGTACTTTTTACACATACATACATTCATACATGATCCATTATGTTTCATATATTCCTCAAATCCTCAGCATAAGCACATTCTCTATAACCTTATCGAAATTTACTTTTCGTAAAGGGGCTTCATCTGCCTTAGCTTCTTATCATCAGCAGCCTCAGGTTGGATAAACGACCCTTCCTTTCCTTTAGAGCTGTTTAAACATACTGTCATTTCTCCGAAACACGGACTTTGTCATCTCTACTGATTAAGAGGATGACAGAAAATATTCTGAATCCGCGCCTCTATAGCTTCCATTGTTATCTTGTTAACAGGTGTACAGGTCTATTCAACTACACATGAGACAGAATGGATAGAGATACAGAGCCGTGCAGAATGTTAACGCGACTGATCTTGCAACAGCTTGAGGACATATACATGACATTGACATACAGTACAAGGGTGCTGATCGATAACTCAATAATTTCAAAAAGAAAAGTACATCACAACAGGCCAAATTTCCTATAGAATATCAAATGCCATTTTTCTGATCTTGCATTGTTAGTGGTGCAGATCAGATTTCGAGACTTGACCTGATATGATCTCTGTCAAAATCACAAATACGCTTACTATTAGCTACATCTTCAGAATCATATAAAGCTCCTTTACTTTGAAGATCAGGAATAGTTACCCCACATTT
>JBBYHQ010322560.1:0-15422 GCA_038382645.1 Spergularia azorica | reverse complement strand
ATTCATCCCCGTCTCTTACACGTTGGTTTGAGAGTCCGTCTGATTCTTTTACTTCCCTCATCCGAAAGGATGAGTTAGGTTGGTCTTACACTCGTGGGTCAACCTAGGCTTTCTTACCTTTATCAAAAAAAAAAAAAAAAAAAAGAATGTAAATGAAATGCATTATTTTTACGTCTTTACGAATTAAATTATCATAAAGATCGAACCATATAATCATGAAATAATAGTTTAATTGTATACATCATTTGTAATGCTTACCGTTATAGATATTACACGTAAAATTTAACTTCATATATACTGGTAAAAAGCTTGAACAATGGTACTCCTTCCATTTCATAAGGTACAGTTATTTGAAATTGGTTTGAATCTGTGAAAGAATTTCAAACTAAATGTAAAGAATCTCGTGAAATGGAGGGAGTGTAATTATATATGATCACTGGTAGTGTAACATTTCACTTTGACAAATGGACCACTACATATAGCATCATTTTTCATGATCCGCTCCTCATGAAAACGCATCATAACAACTATCATTTGCTTGATATCTTCTACTTAGATACATCGATCTTAATAGTACTATGTTCACACTAGTAACTATGATTAATTAGTGATTACTATGATTATATGATGGTCACAAATCTAATTCATGCATATAAAGATGAATATGATTGATGATCATGATGGGATCATATGATCAAAATTATCATTGGAAATGATTGCATGTAGTTGATCCCATACTTTAGTTTGAGTAATAATCATATGATTAGTGATGAAGATCGATCTATCATAATATATCCTGATTTTATAAAATACCAACTTTTTGATCATCCGGCCAAAGGCGTGCATGCATGCTCATAATACACAACATATTGAGTGAATTATTGATGTATTCATTTCTTCGTACATTTTTATTATTAGCTCGCAATAATTTGATATCATTGCTTTTCAGAAGAAACTACATGCATGAGAAGGATAAAGGTCGGATGATTATAATTTAAAAAGACGCGACATAGTATATATGAACGTCATATTTCACAACATACATTATGTTAAAGGTCTAATGTATGTATAATCAAACGTCGTCTTATCGTCACCAATTTACATTACTAAAAGCAACAAGTTCATAATATATAATTGCCTAAAGTGAAACAAATTAAACTAAGCAAGGCTTACTTTTAAGTTTGAAGAATGCACACGTCGAGTATTATATTCATCACAACATAAACCCTTTCCATTATATAAGCAAGGTCGATATCACACAATTTATCATAAACTCACAACTCATACACACACTCACTCTCCCTATAATCACTTACGTCAAACAAACCTTACTATATAGTATATACCCTTAATATATAGGTACTATATACATACCCTTGCTATATAGGTACTATCCTACGTGATACAGATAGTCCTACACTACAAAAATCCTAGTATCGTCACATATACGCCATCAAAGACAAATTTACTCCACATACAATATATTAAGATGAATAACATTAGTACAAATGTGGCAAACAGTCCTTCACCGAGGAGCAAAAGAAAGCAGCAACAAGAGCAACAACAATCAGAAACACCCCCAAGCACCGTAAGGTACTTGGGAGTACGTAGAAGGCCATGGGGCCGATACGCAGCCGAAATAAGGGATCCTACCACCAAGGAGCGTCATTGGCTCGGCACGTTTGACACGGCCGAGGAAGCAGCCCTAGCTTATGACCGGGCCGCACGATCAATGCGCGGCCCGGCACGGGCTAGGACTAACTTTGTGTACACCGACTCTCCACCTGGGTCCACAGTAACCTCAATTTTCTCCCCTGATGACCAGTCTCAACTTAACCAGCTCTTCTTTAGTACTACTAATGGGCCTAATAGCGGGCCCAACTCACTCTCGGCCCAAACCCAAGCCATTTCGACAAATCAAGCCGACTTGTGGGCCTGTTGGAGCAATAATTATCCTCAGCCCAATAATAACATACATATTCAGCCCATTAAGAACAATGACGAAGTGGAGCTCCCACCTTTACCCGAGGATATTACATCGAGTTACAATATGGGTATCGGTATGGATATGGATATGGGTGAATGGATCGGAAATGACCCGAACATTTTCGGGTTATCAAGTCAAATTGGACCTATCGGATTTGATAACCTTTTGGGGCCCGAAACAAGTGGTTGTGGTAGTGGGTCATACCCGGGGTTTGACCCAAATGACAATCAGTATAACTCAGTGGTTTCGGATCCGATTCTCGGGAGGGTTTGAAATGGGTTCCTCTTCTGCTTACTACTACTGATTCTTTTTTAAAATTGATTTTTGGGAGTGTAAATTTCTAGCCTTTCTTTCGATTTCGTACGTACTAAGGGCTTGTTCATTTGAGATTAAATCTTAGCTTGTTTTCCATTTTTTTTTTTTTTTCTTTTTTTGCTTCTAGTTCTCTTAAGCTTAAATCATGATTATATATGTATGTTCGTCGAACAACCAAAATCGAATCATGTTATTACTTTCTTTTTATATCACCGAGTTAAAGAGCAGCCTCTCAAGAAGAGTAGCTCTGATCCTAAACATTAGAGAGCTTTGTCTACCGTCATACACGGTCCTTACTCGTCTTTAAGCAAACACTAAACCAAATATCGTAATTCAAAATAGATTTATCATACGATAATTTATTAAAAAAAAAAAAATGCACTATTCTTAGGAGTTAGGACTAATATGAAAAATGGACATAATCATACTTAAATCGAAATCTCCAAAATTGCATCTTTCAAAATAATCCTTACAAACGCGAAAATGGCGCGAAGTCGTAGGAACAAAAAATGATAATTTGTGGGGCCTACTTCTATGCTAACTACACACGTGGACTTTATTACCTTAAATTTTGCTAACAACCTGTTTTTGTGTTCGTTGGCCCCTGTTTTTTTCTTATATCAATATACGCAAACTCATATAATCAAATTTCACTGATCATAATCCTTCTCCGATTCAAAATCCGCATTCAAGAGATCGAAATGGCTTTTAGGGCACCTGTAAATTCCCCTTTTCCCTTGCTTAATTTCAATTTTTAGAGGAAATTTTGACTCTAATCGTTGCATATAAGTATACGTGTCTGATTGTTATCAATATATCAAAACTTGTCACCCTTTTGCACATAATGTGTTACTTGAAAAATCGATACAAGTTTTGGTATATTGACAAGTGTGGCACAAGTTTGTGTTCAATAGTAGTATAATTTTTCAAATTTTTGATGTCATTATATGAAATGGTTTATATAGGGCCAATGGAAATCAATGATACAGCAAAGTAGATCGTTCTCAACAACAAGTGGTCCGTCCGAATTACGCAAGTCATTTTGGTAAATTACTTTACTTTTCTCACTATTGTCACACATTTTAAGACAAACACTAAAATATTACGATCACCTTTCACCTAATATAAATCGTCGTTGTAATACATACTGTATGTTGCTGTTGTTTTTGGTGTTTTTATGGTGATTATCAGTTCTCGTCAATTATTATTGTGTAAGTAACGATTAACGAATGACGATAAAAACGCAGGGGGACAGCGGCCGCGGCACCAATATGGATGGTGGGAGGAATGGTGATGATAGCAGGGAGCATAGCAATACACACAGCAAAGCAACAACTATTACATAACCCAAATGTTCACTTCAACAAAAGGAGAAGAGAGACTATCCCCGAGGTAGAAGAACCCACACGAGCCGTTAAATCCGGTGGTAAATTGGTTGACAAGTCTTTCTTAAGAAAAGTTGCTCATATTCAAGATGACACCAATAGAACCATCCCTAACACTGTACAAGGGAATATTTACACCAGGTACACGAAATATGTCACGTCATTAATGATATAGTATGATTAGGATGCGACATTTTTAATTCCAGATACCCGACTACTAATTTGTTGTCGACTACTTGTGCAGATCTAGAGAAGCGGAGACCTTGGAATCGATTAAGAGCTGATCTTGACGCTGCTACACAAGTTTTATCGATCAATAAGTCTAGAAGACTTCTCCAAAATTTGCAATTTGCAATAGCTTCTTGTATATTGTTTTTTTTTTCTTTTCTCACTAGCAAGTACTAGACTACGTGATAATGGGTAGATATAGACTATGTGAAGGAGTCTGTCATGTCCTAGTCCCCATACGTAACGCACAATTGTAAGAGTTTCACTTATTTCAGTCCCGGTGTTTCATGAGTTACGACTTGTTACCTACGCCATCACAGCGGTTAAATTCTATCACAAGACACGGCGAGATTCTAGCCATATAGTGAGTTACCATATTTCCTCCACTCAAAACACGACGATAAAAGAGAAACACTCGATAGTCATACTAATCAAGTCTAAGATACATTGATACCCACACAATCTTCGGAGAAAGGTAACAAAGAATCAAACAAAATTTACTGGAGATTCTAGTCTTCCAAATTAGGTAAAGAATCACAAAAAGACAAGAACGAAAAAAGGGTAAAAAGGTGCAATTTTTACCCACCCACATTCCTAAAGACAGTGAAAAAAAAAAGAAGGTAACAAAAATTGAAAGCAGAGGAGTTGGACCACAAAAGCAGAGCCGTCAGCAGGAAACAGGTTGGCTGTATTTTGCAGCAATGTTGCTGTAACTCGAAAGTTCCGGCCAAATTACTCATTTGTTTGGTACCCACATTCTTCATCTCTTCTCTTTCTCCCAGATCATCTATATCTACCTTAGATGTGAAAAAACTGCTCCACCAGGCTTTTTTCGTCCGCTTTCGAGTTATGGCCAAAACTCGGCCTTGAATGTGGTACGATTCAGTGGCGCTATCCCATTTTTCGGAGATAACCACAGCCGTTGAGTGATATGGTTTCACATTGCAGCTAACTGTTGTGGTGAAACTGTGAGTTTGGACATTCCTAGGTTCGCTAGCCCATCCGGTAAGGACTTCGTCGGAATTTCAAGGCATCACAAGCGAAATTTGACACATTTTGTTCATAAGAATTCACATCACAATTACAGACATCAGAGTTTCGCAACGAGGCAGATTACATGTTTTTGAAACCATGACATAAAATCCTACCATTTCGAATGTGTGTGTTAAGTAGTACATCAAACTCAAATTAAGGATCTTGTTTCGACAACATAGTTCTGTACATAAGGCTTTACTCGAGACTTCAGAAAGCAGCAGTACAGAATGACACTTAAATTGAGTAGTAATCGCGAAACACTTCAGAAGAGCAATAATCTACTGTGATGCAAATATCAGGGAGTAGTCTATCTTCACTGTCCAAGATTATCCGATTTCTCAAAAGAGAAAGCCAAAAAGAAGCAAGACGATATATGTCAGGAAATCGCAATTAGAATCAGTACGATTGCAGAAGTGAAAAACAAAGTTTGCAGCTCACTGAATGATAAATTGCAGCTGCTAAATTGTCAATGATCATATCCATAGTCAAAAATTACAACCAGTATGATTTGATGAAGACAAGGAACAGTAAATAAGGTAATTTGAAATATAAATGGGTAACTAAGAAGAGCAGAAAAATGTTAGACAAAATGACGAAAGAATGCAAAAGCCTGAAGGATTCCGGCACACCTTACCAGATAACTGACTCTTCAAATCGATACATACCTAGCGATCCTAAAAGAGGCTCAACTAACTGCATCCCGGGTTCTGTAACTAGCACTCAACTCCAACTTCAGCTGCTCGACGAGGCTTGTTTTTCCTCCTGCTACCAATATGTCGAAATCCATTGGGCTTGGGGGAGACATCAGCAACTAATGCAGCTCCCACACCATTTTCATCCTTTACTGGAATTTGCTTCTCCTTTGTTGGAGAGTTCCTTTTTCGCTTTTTCACACTATCTATGGCGTTTGTGATACCTGAATCCTTGTTCTCGCTATCTTCGTCTTCCATTTTGCTCATCTCTTCGTCATCAACCTCATCCTTCAACGGCTTTTGAGGCCTTCCCCTCCTTTTCTGAGCAGGAATTCTCTCCTCGCCACTACCTGGATCCTCGTGGCTGGTAACTGTCAGCTTCTTGCCCTTTCCCCTACCTCTGCCCATAACTCTCAGAATACCACAACAAAAAAGAGTCGCACTACCAAAAATGAGCTACCTGCACACGAAAAAGCGGGGAAAAACAGATATCAATCATAACACCCAAAAACCCCACTAAGAGCAACTGAGCACGGGAGCATAAGAAAAGGGTTTAAGCTACAAGAATACCAATCTTAACACCGCAAAAAACCTCACTAAGAGCAAGAGTATAAGAAAAGGGGTTTAAGCTATATGAATATCAATCTTAAAACCCGAAAACCCCACTTAGGCGCAACTGCAAGATAACAAAAGAAAGGGGGTTTAAGGCTTTATGAATATCAATTTGATCTAGCTCATACAGCAACCTAGACATACATTGAGACATCGAAACATCAGCCAAACAATAGACAAGTTCTCAAACGTAACCATTAGCTCAAACATTTCTGATTTACGGTAATTCTGATTACCAAGTGGATACCAACACAAGACCCCCATTCAACAACAACCAACTTCAACTTCATCATCTTTTCATTTTGATTTGATTCATAAAATGCATATATATTCCAACAATTAACAGAGAGATTATCATAGTTTCAAGATGTTAGCTTTAATTTCAAACTTCATCTATAAGACACCATCCGAAATGCTAAACACACCAAAATCAATGCTACTTTCATCCCAAATTTACAAACTTCAAAATGATGAATCAAACTCCCACATGCACAAGGTATACTTATAAGAAAATGTAAATTTATAACCCATCATTCAAATTTAACATCCCCTTTTAATAGATCACTCAAACAAACACTTTTCCAATCTCAAATCACAGTCTTGAACTCACTCAATTCTTTAGCTTCAATTACAAGATAAGGCAAAGATTGACTTCAAAACAATACACACTCCAAAATTAACACTAGTAATTAAGTAGCAATACAATTTGATCAATATTATCATGAACATCAAAAACAAAGTTATCAATAACAATTAATTAATATCAATATAGACAAATTAAACCTTATAAAAACATACATAAACCCCAATAAATGAAAAAACATAATAACAAAGAGTGACAATATCAATATGAACACATTGTTGAACAGATCCAGGTTAAAAATCCAATCAAATTCATAATAAGATTAATAAAACACAAATTAAAGTAATCAAATACAAAAGAAGCAGAGCAAAAAACTTACCTTAAACTGAGAGCTAGATAAATACAAGAACATATTCTTCAAAAACCCATCAAATTTATACACCTTAATCAACAAATTAGCACAAAATAACCAATACCCAGTTCATATTTTTATTGAAAGATGAGTTCTTTACACAAAAATTTCCCAAAAAAAAAAGTTGCAATATGAATAGTAAGAGGAAAAACCCAGATCAGGAAAAATATAAAGGAAGAAAGGAATAAGAAGATTGATGATGAAGATACGTCACTTGAAAAAGGGTAATGTTAAGATTCTAATAAGAAGAAGAAATTAAAAAGACTGATAATTTTTTTGTGTGAAAATGATGCAATAAAATGGGCAGCAAAAACAATGGGAGGAGAAAAAAAAAGAGATGAATGAAGCAGAAATGAAATGAGGACTTTTAAGAGAGAAGCGTGAAGAGGAAGGAGGATATATCTGCTTTGGTGTAGAAAATGTGGACTGTAATGTATTTCTTGGGAGGGTGATGGTGGGTGATTTAATTATTATAATTTATTTATTTCTTTTGATATATTTATTTTTATTATGATTATATTTGTATTTATATTATTTTATTGTAAATTACAATATTTTATATTATTTTTTTTACTACTGGACTGAAGTAAACAACTCTTTTCTGAGCTGTGATCTGAAGTCTGAAAACTGTTAACAAACTGTGTTGGTCTATATATACTTGACTTCTGAAACAAGCTTGGAACAGAGAGTTTTTACTGTGTTGGTGAAATTTTGTGCTTTATTGTGTTTTGGACTGAGTGGTAAAACTTTGGTACTTTTTTTGACATAATAATATTCTGCCCTTTTAGGATGTGTGACCCATTTTTGGGCGGTGGGATATGCAAGCCAAGTAAGATATAAGTGTGGTTAAAGCCTACTTAAAGGTTTAGTTTATGCTAATAATATCAATTGGTTCAAATGATTTGGTTACTCGTACTAATGCTTGATCGAGGTTCAAAACTTATCTGCGTCATGTTCATATTCATATATCTCGCGATTTGGTTGGTCTTCTACGATGGCAGTAATAAGGCATGTTTCATTAGTTCAAATTTAGAGTTTATAGGATCAAGTCGTAACTTATAGAACTAAGATTAGCTTGTAACACCAAATTACGATAACCAAATCTTACCTTCATTCAAAACGAAGACAAATCTTTAATGTTTGACATAAAAAAAATCCAACTAGAAAAGTTTAGATCAAATATAAATTCAATTAATTAAACAAATCCCAAGTTTGTGCATGGTAATTACAGTTGAACGTAAACAAATAAAAGAAGGGGGGGGGACACATCGGAAATGTGACAAGCTACTAGTATGTTTATTAAAATGATTGTGAAAGAGTCATGGAAGTTATCAATTTAATTTAGTTTACAAATAAAGATAAAGGTCCCAAGAAACATTGACTAATCCCCAAAATTACATGGACAATCAAACTACATGATTGTCAGAAATTTTAGAAGTTCAACAGAACTTAGCGAGAGAATTTCGGAGAGATGAAAATAACCTACTTAACTTAATTTATTGACATGCAGCATAGTTTGAAGAGAGAAAGTACATTAAAAATGAACTAGTACACCAAATGTTGGAGTGCTTTTAGACCCACAAATGAAATGAGAAATGGTTTCAAGTCTTCTAATTATATGCGTGAATTGTGGTTAGTTCAACCGATATTTCAAGTATGGCAGTCTATTTGTTGATAACGAGTACGAGAGTTAGGATTCTAATAAGAAATAAGGGATATATTTTCCGAGATACTCATAAATCAGAGCTTGAATTCCATCCACACGAGTATACGTTTCATTGATAGTACAGTTTGGATATTTTTGAGGAAAATAAATTCTTGAACAAAAAGTTGGTGTAGTTACCACCTAATGTAATGCTTTTTGGGCTAGCTAAACCACTAAGCATTAGCAAGCCAAGCTTTGTGTAATAAAAACTTGAGTTAAACCACTCATTAAGCAATATAACACCCACAGATTTACTAAAGAAACTTCTTTACAAGCAATATATATAGGGCCCATTGTTTATTTGGTTGGTGTAGATGCAATCTGTAGCAATTATAATAATCACACCATCCACACATCTTGAAGCTTCAAATTTGAACATGAAAACATAGGGAGTTCCATCAATCAAGGCTTGATTGCTTGGGCCTCAACAAAAGTTTCATATTCCCAAGCCCCAATTCTCTAAATGTCACGGCCCGTCTTCGGAAAAAGACGGACCGTGACACAAATAATGTAGATCGAGTGGACACCGGCGTCGAGTGAAGCTTGATGGGCTATAGGGAATTAGCAGGGTTGGGCTAAAATATAACGGGTTTTGGGGCTGAAAATTTTAGAGACAATCCAATGTGTAAGTGCAAAATTGGTCATTGTCTATGGATGCCGTAGAGCAGAAAATGGAAGTTCTGCTGTGGCAGGTGTTCTGACCTCAGAGTTGTGACCCTGCTGGTGCACAGTTCAGCTGGCTTAGTAGCAAGGCAGCTGTGTTATCTGTCGTTTCGAGGTCGAAAATTGGAGGAAATAGGACAGCAGGAGGTAACATGCTTCTTCATTGGAATGAACCAACCTTCATCCATGCTCCAACTGGTCATTTTCTGCGTACAACAGAATCGAAACGAAATGAGTACAACCAGAAAACATATTTATGCTACTACCCTGTATGTTTTTTTGTTCTTCATTGATTAAATGGCTGCATTTCGAAATCTTTGACAGACAACCATGGATGAAAATCATTCAAACTCGACAACAAACATCGGTGTTTTGGATTTTGAAACCACACAATCATTTATCAGCTAAATTGGCTACAACGACGAGAAACAAATGCTCCTACAGAGTATTCCATTAGCTTTACCTGATCCAAGATTAAAATTAGTATCAGAGACATGCTGAAACTGCAGAGATTCATTTCTTCTGTCAACCTGGCTGTAACCAGGCTTTTTCATAACCCTTTTAGCCTTCATGATGTTCCGAACATTCTGAACTTCATGCCACTCTTTTCCAACCGCGTATATGTTTGACAATGACACAAATGTGGCAGGTTTCTGAAGATTATATCTAGGGAGATTTTTGGCTATATGTTCTGCAAGATCTCTTCTTCCATGGATTATGCACCCATTGAAGAAAGAGCCGAGAATTGATTCTGTAGGCGCGATAGGCATCCCTTTCACCATCTCGTAAGCTTCCTCAACCTTCCCAGCACGGCATAAAAGGTCAACAACACAAGCATAGTGCTCCTTATTGGCCTCAACTTTATACTTTTCTGTCATGGACCGAAATATTTCCATACCCTTTTCGACAAATCCACCATGACTGCAAGCAGAAAGAGCACAGACTAACGTCAGTTCATTTGGCCGGAAACCTTGTTCATTCATTTCTTCAAACATTTGAAGAGAATCACTAACAAGGCCATGCCTCCAAAGGCATCCAATTATAACATTCCACAGTGCAACATTCCGCTCATTTGTAGCTTCAAAGACATTTCTAGCTAATTTAACACACCCACATTTCGAGTACATATCAATAAGAGCATTCGCAACAAAGACATTGAGCTCAAGGGCCTGTCTGAATATCAAGCCATGAACTTCTCTACCTCTTTTAATCGAACCCATGATTCCACAAACCGGAAGCAGCCCTGTCAAAGTTACATGATTCGGTTTGATTCCAGCAACCAACATGTCCCGAAACAGGTTAAGAGCCTCAGCAGGCTGACTGCTGCGACCAAAACCAGAAATCAGTGCATTCCAAGTAACCAAGTCAGTACACAACCCTCTTCCACTCATTTGAGAGAAAAGCTCCATAGCACCTACTCGATCTCCACTCTGAGCATAACCCGCAATCAATGCATTCCACGTAAAATCATTCGGCTCCACACCATCCAGCTTCATACGCTCAAACAACCCTCTTGCTTCACTAAGCTCCCCAGCATTACAGTACCCGGAAATCATAGACGTCCAAGACGCAACATCTCTTACCGACATCCTATCAAAAACCCGCCTACCATACACTATACTACCACATTTACAATACATATCAATCAAAGCATTACAAACCAACACCTCACTTTCACACCCCATCACACTCACCATACCATGAACATCCTTTCCCTTACTCAAATCCAACAGCCCGACACACGCTTTCAAAACAACCGAAAATGTATACTTATTCGGTAAAGTTCCCACCTTTTTAATCAAAGAAAAATACCCAATTGCCTTCTCACAATACCCATGAAATGCCATGACTGAAATCATCCAATTGAATGCAAAAACATTTGGCCTTGGCATTTCATCAAACACTTGGCGGGCATACTTGATATCTCCGCAACTCGCGTAAACACCCAATATCTTTGCATTCATTGACATTTGGGTTTGATCAACACCATTAGTAATCATCATACCATGAATTTGTTTGCCTAAATTTAATTTTTTTGATTTTGTGCATTTTTGTAGTATTACACTCAACTCATCATATGATAACTTGTACTTCACAACTAAAGCTGATAACTTCATGTTTACACAACCCCTGAAAAATTCATCCAAACCCAGAAAACATTGTATTGAGATTTTCAGCTGATAAATGTAAAGTTTTCTTCTTTTTATTATTATTTTTTTTTATTTTGGCGCCAAAATTGGCAGAAGAGGGGGAAAAAAATTTAAAGCGTCGCCTGAGAGATTCGAACTCTCGCGGGGAAACCCCATGTACTTAGCAGGCACACGCCTTAACCACTCGGCCAAAGCGACTTTGTTGAATACTCACTTAATAAAACATTATAAGTATAAACTTTTTATTTGTAAATACCAAAAAAAGTAAAGAGAATTTGTATCTTTGAAGTTTGGGAAATTCTCTAGAAAGTGTAGGGTACTTTGGTGATTTAATTTTTTTCGGGGGTAGCTTGGTGGTTTCATGTTTTGTCTGAGAGCTAGTAATTCTCGAGTTTCATTATTACTAGTTTTACTGCCCGGACTAGCCCGAAATAAATTTTATCATTATATTTCTTTGCGAACAAATTGTTTATCAATAAATTTTATCATTTATAAAACTTTCACTTTCAATATAGATGATGTGATTTCAGTTCAAATAAATAATAAGGAAGGTATAAAATAATAAGGTAAAGATGATATCAATTAATAGTAAATTTTGATTTTTTTATAATAAAAAATTATTTTGATATGAAAAACGTCACTCGTATATAACCATGGATGGAATGTCCATCTATACTCTTTACCATAAAAGACATTTTCAATGAAATTTTTAAGTGAAAATTAAGGAGACATGCCACGTGGCATGGTAGATGGCCTAAATGAAGCCGGTGAACGTGGTCATTGCCTTTAACACAATTTTTAATATATAGTATAAGATTTAGGGAAATTCTCAAGAAGATGTAGGGTTCCGTTTTGATTTGTACTTGTCTACGCTATTTTTATCATACTTATGTACTGAATGGCAATTAAGTTTTCTCTTATGGCTTCATATGCTAATAATATATAAGCTAAAAGACTATAACTGAATAAAGACAAAGTAACATACCATGAGGTATACCGTATACGTCTACCATAAAAAAGTTGATAGCGCGTAATTAACTAGTTGGCCTCTCGCTTACATGAGAGACCAGATAAGCTCAAACTCAAGTAAACAAAATGAATATACGAAAACTTCGCCGATATGCTATGCATAAAAATTAACTCTGTTCACGCAAAATTTAATACTTCCAGATGCGTGTAAGTTACTGTATTGTCTTTGCAACGTAATAAGTTCAAATAACATTAAAAACTCAATTGTATTTAAAAGAGAAAAAAGGCACAAAAGAATATTCTTGAAATCTACGGTTAAAACAGGAACTAAACTATGACAGTAATGCATATCTAAAAGCACTTTGAAGGAAATCAATGTATGGAAATTTAAAAGGTAGTGTTTCCTACCTCATGCTCACAAACCGTGCAAAATTTATGCTAATATCGAAGAAATAAATTGTGTTTAAAGCTTTTAGATACGTAGGAGTTATTATGTGTAATCTATACTATAATGACATCATCCTTTATGACATCATCTAGTATAGTGATATTACTAACATAATTACACAAATGAAAATCTCGACACCGCGTTTTGTAAAGCATTTACTATGAATTAAATTGAACTTAATGAATTCCCACAGTCAAAGAAATCGATTACAATTTAAAAAAAAAAAACTTTGTAAAACCTTGTTGTTCATTAATTGTTTCTCTTCTGGCATGATTAACACGGGGCATACAACAAATCAAACGAATGTATACCTGACCGGCAACGATCCGAAATGGAAATACAAGTCCAAGCTTTACATAATCTCAATGTTAACTCAACTAATAAAGAATTAAAAATCACAAATATATATCCATTGATTAATTTTCTTCATTTTTCCAGCGAATTTATAATTTTGTAAAAAAATATTTGTAAAACCTTTTTCTTCATCAATCGTTTCTCTTCTGGCATGATTGACACGGGACATACAACAAATTAAACAGATCGAATGTACACTCAACCGACAACGATTCGAAATGAAAAAAACAAGTCCAAAGCATTACATAATCTCAATGTTAACTCAAATAATAAAGAATAAAAAAACCCAAATATATATCCATTGACTAATTTTCTTCATTTTTGTCAGGGTAATTTATGATTTTGTAAATGCAATAAAATTAAATACTCCTAAAAATTTGGTAATTATAGACACAAGCCTCAACGTGGGAATAAAAGGCCATAATAATTTTGGAAGACCAAAATAACGTAACCCGACCCGTTTTTATAAATATCATCATTTTATTTTTGTCACATTTCATTTTCATTTCATATCACATTTCATTTGGACTGACTTCCTCTTTTCTTTCTTCTCCCTCTCTCTCTCTCTTTCCATTCTTTTAGGACACAGAAGCTTCAACTTGAAGCTACATCTCTTACACAAAAAGTGCTAAAAGTTACAAAGGTAACATCTTTTTTCAATACCCACTTTGTATAAGTTCGTTTTCATGCCTATTTTATGTGGTTTATTTATGCAACAATTTTTATTTTTTATGTGATTTAATTAATCATTACTTATCATGTTTTTTTTTTTTGTGTTTTTTTTGTGCTTGATTTTTATGTGCCTTTATTCTTCTGCTGCTTGAATGTTATTGTGGTAGATCTATGGTGATTGTCAGCTTTTTTTATTTTTTTATGTACCAAAAATAGTAATAATTAGCAATTAGGACATTAATACCCTCCCCAAAACCATTGACTTTTGGTCAAGTTAGTGTTCGGAAAGGGGTGATTGTTACCGGCAGAGGGGTATTATTGGAATAGATGACCGGAGTAGGGGGTGGGTGGTGGGGGGGGTAAATGTCGGCGGAGTGTTTTTTTTTTTACAGTGTTTGGGAATGTAAATATTCCACCACTTGCCCGTAACTCAAGGTCACCACGTGAATATGCCTTTTTTTTTTTTTGGGACGTAAAAACAACTAATGATTTGCGGTGGGGGTATGAGGATTTGAACCTAGGATAACCCCATGTTGATTTACTAACTACTAGACCGACCTTGATCCGCACTTTGTCATTATTTTGCCCACATTACCTTTTTGCTGGTATGAAATGGCTGATTTTTTTTGGAGGAAATGTGTTTCCTTTTATTAGTTTTATGGGGTTTTGAGGTTAGTGATTTAATTGATGAAACTTCTGTTTCAGCAATTATTCATATGGTTTCAATTCAAATAAAAGATGGAGTTTTTTCTGATATTTTGTTTGAATTTGTTGCCACTTTAGGTTTGGTTTGTTGAGATAATCTTCCATGGTGATGTTTGATGAGATGGGGGATTGTGGCGGCGAGATGCAGTATTTTACAGCAATGCCGGAGGCAAAGGCAGATTCCGGCTTGACACAATTTCCTCAGGACGCTGGGGGATTCGATGAGTACAGTGATGAGGAGATAGAGGTGGAAGAGCTTGAGAGGAGAATGTGGAGGGATAAGATGCGGCTTAAAAGGCTCAAGGAGCAGAGTAAAATCAAGGAAGGGGTTGATGGCGCGAAGCAACGCCAATCTCAGGAACAAGCGCGGAGGAAAAAGATGTCTAGGGCTCAAGACGGGATCTTGAAGTACATGTTGAAAATGATGGAAGTTTGTAAGGCTCAGGGTTTTGTTTATGGTATTATTCCTGAGAAAGGAAAGCCGGTGACTGGGACATCGGACAATCT
>JBBYHQ010322529.1:0-15426 GCA_038382645.1 Spergularia azorica | reverse complement strand
ATTTTATTTGGTGGTTCTCCAAAAAGTTTTTTTAATAAGGTGGTTCCCCAAAAAAGGAAGAAAGTGGGAGGTGGTTTCCCATAAAAAATCAAAATTAAATCTTACTAGGGGTGGCTAATGGGTGTAGTTTGACAAAAGAGGGCCGGAAATTGACTTTAGCTGTAGTTTGGGAAAGAAAAAAAAAATATTGGGTGTAGTTTTAGAAAATGTTTACTTTGAAAAAAAGAAAAGAAGAATTTTCCTAAGGTGTAGTCTGACAAAGAAATTCAAATAGATAACCAAATTAGTATCTAACGCTTAATGTTCACTCATGTAATATCTAGAATTCTAGATCATCATATAAGCCCGAAATTTCATGACAAGAGGGAAACTACATATTGATGAACATAATGAATTTTTGTTTATTTTATATGCAAATTTTACCTACCTAATGTTTTTTTACTTACTAGTGTATATGATTATTGACGTGATAGTATACACTATAATATGACTCTTACATGCTTTGCATTCCTTTCGGTGTTAGCATTTACAATTCCTTTTGTTTACTAGTTAGACAAATTAAACAATTTTCCTGTGATTCAAGTTTTATCATTTTAATTGATGTGCTCTAATTTATAGGTGGGAGTAAATGTATCGCCGAAGAGTTAGTCGAAGCTGTTGATGTCGCGAATAAGATTGTTAGATTCAGGATCATTGGTGGCGATCTCCTCAAATTGTACAAAAGCTTTACTCTCACATTACAAATCACTCCTCAAAAAGAAGGTGGCATAAGTGGAGTGAAGTGGATCAGTGAGTTTGAGAAGATGACCGATGATACCCCTTACCCAACAACACTTATCGACTTCTGTGCTGATGTCACAAAGAATATCGACAATTACCATCTCAAAGCATAGCTACGTACGTAAACAACTTGATATGCATTGAAATGTTGGAATATATATAAGTTGTATTTTACGTTTACGTTGTGTGCTTATTATGTTGTGAGACTCTTTAAGTATTCATGATCTATTGCTTTGCGCACATACATAACTAGATCATGATGTATGTTTAACTATTAACTATTATCTTTCAATTAGTCGATGTAAACTATGCTTGCAAAAATAAAATGATCCAATAGATCGATCATGCTTTGGATGAAATTGCTCAGATTGTTTACGAGTAAAGATAATTCATTCATGTATACTAGTATCTTTTAATTTTATCTATGTACTTCAATTCAATCAATCCTCTCATTTTATTCTTTCTTCCCCTACTTTGATATTTATTAAATAATAGTTTACTGACCTTATGTATAAATGTAAATATCGTCCAAGGGGAGAGGAAAAAAAAAAATCAAAGTTGAATGATACTAAAGGCTATAATCCACAAATTATTTTTTTGCCCAAAATTTCAGCGAAACAAAAACTGCTCAAATTTTGTTGCAACCCCTGGGGATAATTTTAGAGATTTGAACAAACTGCTAAGCAAGAAACGTATGTTACGTTCCAAGAATCATCAAACTACGTACGCTTGCATCATCGCGTAAGATATAGAGAAGGGGCTTAAATAACTTATTAAACAAGAAAACTGGTACTCACCTAGAAATAGAAGACACTCCAAACACTTGACTACATACTTAGAAAAATTGGTCAAAAATAAGGGAAACCGCAGTGTATAACGTAAATGGTTCAATTCTTCTTTTAGGCGCTTTTAGAGAACATATTTAGTGTTGGTTGAGAAAACCGAAGAGCTAAAAACCATCGGCAAGTACCTTTACATCAGCCCAAAAAATAGATTAGCCTTCACATGTTTGGAGAAGCAAATGAGCTTAAAAGACTTACAGATGAGGAAAATTGTCACTTCAAGGTTATCTAGTGCATTTCCAAGATGACTAAAACAATGTTTTAAGAACACTTAAGTACTTTGAAAAACGCAGTCCAAATAATCAAATTTGGGCAAAACCGAAGGCTCTATAATCCATCATTTTTGGCGCAAAATGACCCTGTAAAAAGGGCTCTAATTTTTGTGGCAGCCCTAAGGGTAACATTTTGTATTTGACAAAAATTACGAGCCAAAATGTTATGTAGATTTTTATAATTGGCAAAAAAACGCATGGTACCCTAATTGGGTGAGTGAAGCACACTGAGCATGTAAGAACTACTTGATTAGGGGAACTCGCCCTCATTTAAAAAAAAAAAATTCCAAGTATATGCATGGTAAATTAATGATCACATTTGGCTATATACAAAAAAAAAGTGGGCCTAAATCGACTGAGCCGAATTGTATGATCCACATTTTTTTTTTTCAAAATGAGACTAAAACAAAAATGGCTCTTACTTTTCTTGGAGCTCTACCTCTTAACTGTATTATGCATTATGGAATAATAATGGAGCTAAAAAGTATGAGTGATTCTCCAAATTAGCAAAAAACGTATGTTAGCCTTCATCGGTGGGGAGGTCGCAGGACTTAAATGATCCCCAAACGATGGAATCGTTTCCACAAGTTAAATTAGGATGGATCCAAGGTATCCATGTAATATTTTATCGACACTTAGATAACCATAGAGCTACCTGAACAAGATGACCACCCCCATTTAAAACTATGATATTGCAATGATATTCATGGAATATTTGCCTATTTTGAAGAAAGTGGTCAAATTTGAAGAAAACTGATGTGTATGACCCATGATTTTTGGCCAAAACTGGGTTCAGAACGAAAATGTCTTAATTCATCTGTCACTGTCATATTATATTATTTTATTCCCTTTCAAATGACAGGATTCAGTATTGAGCGCTCGACACATGCTCGAGCTACTTATATGTAAAGTTGGTATTCATTTCTCCAAACGTTATTCACTATATACCTTTGTTATGTAATAGTAAGGTCCTGTTTGATTGGAATACATTTTTCATATATTATTTGATTTGATTTGAATGATCTTGGCATGGTTTAATTTGAAGTGAATTTATTGAAAAATTAACTGCATAGACGAATTAACAACTAGTAGTAGCATAGTTTCATTTGTTGTTATCCCTATAATTTAGAATTGATCAAATATATTTCAGGTATATTCCCTCCATTCATATCCAAAAGCCCCATTGACTTTGCAGTTTTTGACTTACCATATTGTGAGCATATCAACCAAATGAATGACTCATTTGGTATAAATTTAAGGGGAATTGGGATAGTGCATCGCAGAATAGAGTATTTGTTAATTTTTACACTCAGTGAACATTTCATTTGATCTAGAGGTGTGCCCAAATATGATCCGTAAAAAAACTGGAAAAAAATGAGGCATTTGGATATGAATGGAGGGTACCATTTATTATGTTGAATCAAACCATTAAATCAAAATTTCAAGTTGTTAGAGACTTGAAGGTTGTGAAATCGAATGAACCCTAAACTCAGGTCCATAGTTCCATACAAGTTCCATACGAGGTTGAGTGGTCAAGTAATATCGGACCTCGCTACGCTAGCCCAGTGAAGAAACCGACCAAACCGTTACATCGACACAACACACAACACATCACACAACTACTCCGTACTTGTCAAAATCCCTCACCAAAACCCCTCTCTTTCTATAACCGCCACCACAGCAGTCCGTACTCGGAAAAATGGGCAGAAGAGGAGGCGGAGGTCTGCCACCAAGACGCCAATCGTCACTTTCTCCGGCGATAATTCAACGCCGCATAGAATCCTGCAAAATAACTCACCTCTCCTCCGGCGACATCGCCGAACACCTCTACTCCGCCTACCCTGACTACAAACACTTCAAGCTCATCCCCTTCCGCAACAAAGTCAAACAACTCCTCCAGAACTCCCGCCGCCAGCTTAGCGACGACGACGACGGCGGCGGCGCAGAGGCGAGCGAGTCTTCCGAGCTCCGCAGTCCGTCGCGGAAGAAGCGGCGGCAGGACGAGGAGTCCGACGAGCGGCGGTTGTTGGAGAAAGAGAGCGCACACCTGCGTTGGAGGAAGGAGGCGGCAGGAACAACCTCCTCCGCTTCTTCCGGCGCGGCGGCGTCTTCGTCGGAGGACACGTCGGACGAGGATCATATCTACGGCGAAGACGTGGAGCCGGAGTTTGATTTAATGAAGTCGTTACTTAGAGCAGGCTACGGCGACAACACTGCTACACCGAAGAAAAATCCGATACGAAAATCGAAATCGAATGATGGTGGTGGTGCTGCGGCGGCGGTGGGTGAGGAGAATAATGTGGAGGTGGAGGACGTGAGGGGAGAGAAGAAGGTTGCGGCGGGCGTGGCGTCGCTGCGGGGAGGGGAGAAGAGTGGGAGTGAGGTGGTGGAGGAGAGAGAGGTGAAAGGGAAAGGGAGGGAAGGTGACGTAAGCTTCAAGGATTTCGGAGGGATTAAGAAAGAGATTGATGAGTTGTTAATGGAAGTGATTGTGCCGTTGTATCATCCCGAGGTTCCGCGCTCGATTGGTGTTAAACCAATGTCTGGTATTTTGCTTCATGGTCCTCCTGGTTGTGGTAAGACTAGGTTGGCACAAGCGATTGCGAATGAGACTGGCTTTCCTTTCTACCAAATTTCGGCCACCGAAGTTGTCTCCGGCGTTTCTGGTATATCTATGATACCTTTCTTTGCTAATTTAGTTGCAATGCTTTCATTAAGTATTTATGCATTTCGATTTTGGATGGTTATTATGCTTGTATCTTTCTGAACATGAGCCTTTGTCGAATATAGTGAATGATTTTGGGGTGGATTACGGGCTTGGTTTCTACTTTCTGCTGTGCTTAGGCGTGATAAAATTATCGATTAGGGATGGGGCAATGTGATGCTAGTAGAAATCTCTTTAGGCTGAGTTGATAGTGTCTTGACTTGAGTTGGAGTCCGTGTTGATCTTAAGAGTCGTAGGACTAGAAGCGCTAATTTGTCATATGGTTTTTATGCGATTAGCAGTTTACGGAGTTTTTCGGTTAAACTGCTTATTTATGAGGAGCACCTCCTGACACCTATAGGATTGTTGCCAGGAATTATACATGACTTACATTCTTACTCTATTAAATTTGTAGGTGCATCTGAGGAGAATATACGGGAGCTTTTCTCAAAGGCATACCAAACTGCTCCGTCAATTGTGTTCATAGATGAAATTGATGCCATTGCTTCTAAAAGAGAAAATCTTCAGAGAGAGATGGAACGGAGAATAGTGACGCAGTTGCTGACGTGCATGGATGAATCTCATAGTATGGTGAAATCTACTAATAAGAACACAGATTCGGAATCAGATGATAAAAAATCAGGATATGTTCTTGTGATTGGAGCAACTAACAGGCCAGATGCTGTTGACGCTGCACTGAGGAGACCTGGACGCTTCGATCGAGAGATTGCTTTGGGAGTACCAGATGAAAATGCAAGGGCTGAGATACTCTCAGTGTTAACACGAAATTTGAGGCTTTCTGGTGATTTTGATTTAGTAAAGATTGCCAAGGCTACTCCAGGATTTGTTGGTGCTGACTTGGCTGCTCTGGCTAATAAGGCCGGAAATCTTGCCATGAAAAGAATTGTTGATGAGAAAAGATCAGAGCTATCTAAGGAAGAGGGAATACATACAGAGGAGTGGTGGAAGGAACCTTGGTCGCCTGAAGAGATGCAGAAGCTAAGCATTACCATGACTGATTTTGAGGTAACTTGAAAGTTCATATTTGCCGTTTGTTTGTGGTGCATATATCTGTATAGGTTGGGTATGTGCTTTCAAAGTAAGTAGATTTTATCTAAATTCCTGTGTTGAGCACATGATTTTGATTTCGAGATCTACATGGGTGGATATAAATTTTGAAATTTCGAGGATTAAGTTAAGCATGAGCTTAATGTGGGTTATACAGTAGTCTGCACATTTTTGTGCATTGTTTCTCAGAAGATTTAAGAGAAGAAATACAACCTTTGAAAATTTACGTATAGTGTTTCACCAGTACAAAAGTAAGCCCTAGCGTGGGCTGAAGGCATGACTTATTCGCAGTTTTTTTATGTTTACACTATTTTAGTTTATGATTCGGGATGAGCATTACAATTTCCATCAGAGTAGCCTCACATAATAATTAAAAAGAATATTAAGTTGAATTCCCTAGACTTTAGAAACAACATGGCTAAAGCTTAAGGCGAGGAATCATCGTTCTTGCTGAGTGTTGCATCTGTTAATTAATTGGGTGTTGTCGCTTAATGCGGTTTTTGTTTCCTGACAATGTTTTGGGCTTTTGCTTATACGGCTTGGCAATTTGGCATCATCATTTATATATACATGTTTTAGTTCCTCTGATAACATGATTGTTCCCTTCCTTTTCCTCTTCTAGTTGGGGAGGTGTGTTTGGTGCTTGTTCAAAAAAGGTTGCTATTGTTGTTACTTTCTCGAAGTATTGACTCAAGGGTAAAGGTGAATACTATTCCTGATTGTTATTGTACTGATTTTGAGTAGGAGGCAGCTAAATCGGTGCAACCATCTTCAAGAAGAGAAGGGTTCTCCACCATCCCCGACGTGAAATGGGAAGATGTTGGAGGACTTAATGAGTTGAGAAGGCAATTTGAACTTTACGTAGTAAATCGTATCAAGTTTCCTACACAGTATGAGGTAATTGCGGCTTTTACATTTTGTGTCTTATGATAGCTCCTCTTTCTCATTTGTTCTTTAAATTACAGTTTGTTAGTAATGTAATTAGAAGGTAATCACTTCACAGTTGGGGGAGTCATTGTGCCAGGTAGAATAAACATTCATAGGGTAAGATTCTACCTCTTATCAGGGGTTTGGAGCAGGTCCAACAAATAGAATACTTATAGAGACAGTCCAACACCACCAACTTGTTCTCGAGTACCTCACTGCGAACAAAGAGAAGTTTTTTTTTATTGAAACCCAGCACTTATTTTCTTTATCCACTTAATGTAACGGAGAAGTTTTTTTGTTCCTAGAGGCAGAAACTCAATCTCTAAGTATCTAAGAAGTCCATTTAAAAGATTTTTTATTTGGGTTGACCTACTTGTTAACGTAAATGCCTCTGCTTGTAGAGACGAAAACTGTTTCACAGATAGAATGTGAGGTTCTTTTTTTTTTTGGCTAGGAATTCATTTTACTGTCCATTATTAGGTATCTGTTGGGGACTGGGGACAAATGCAAAATGGTATCGAGAATTAAATAACTAAGAATGCCTTTCACTTAGTTGCCATTTTTCTTTTTGCCTTCCACTATGGCACAACAATGAGAAACTGATTCATTTTCACCCATCAGCCTATGAAGGAGAGTGGGGCTTTTTTGGTTGTGAATTCACTTTACAGTTTTAAATCCCTTATGTGGTGGGGATAATGAGAAACAGGACTTGGAAGTGCAAATGGAAACGTTTTCTTTAATTACTGTGGCAAATTGTAAAATCTATTCTCCATATTAATAGTCCCCCTATGGTAATATAATGGTGGGAATAGAGGTTCCGAATTCCCAATCCCTCCTCATTTTCTCATCCTGTGAAATAACAGATGGGATATAAGTATATAGGGTCAGGTTCTGGTAGGAACCTTAGTTATATAGGAACTTTAGGAACCACTTACCACCATAAGATTCTTTTCCATCCAACGATTCAAAATAAGCCCATTGTAAAAAACAATTAAAACCACTCAAAACCAGAAACTTCATTTTCTCTCTCCTCCCCACCCACTTATCCACCGCGCACGCCGTACGCCCCATGCCGCCACCACCGACCGTCACCCACCTCCACCATACCGATCGCCGACACCACCCATCTACTGTGACCACCACTTTACTTTTCGCCGGCCACCACTGTCACCATCTCCCACGTCACGTCGTTCTCTCTCCTCCTTCATTTTCACCTCTATTGTCCTCTCTCTCCTCCTCCATTTTCACCTCTATTGTCCTCTCTCTCCTCCCCCATTTTCACCTCTTTTCTCCTCCTCAACAATCTCTGGATAGAGCCAATAAAGCACCAATTGACTCGATTTTTCATGTACATTGCATAGAAATTATGATGAACATTTGGTTTGAAATTGATGAACATCGATTGAAAATTAGATGAACATGAGACAAAATTGATGAACATCGATTGAAAATTAGATGAGCATGAGACAAAATTAGATGAGCTTATACCTTATAGCTATAGATTGATGAGAATGAAATCTCTAACTGAATGTTCATCAAAATTAAAACATATGTTCATCCAATTAAAGGTGAATGTTCATCAATTTCGTATGATATGTTCATTGAATTCAAATTCAATGTTCATCCAAATTAATCCATTGAATGTTCATCAAAATCAATGAACATAATGCACAATCAACTTACCTGTTGCGATCATCGCGGATGTAGGAGGCATGAGAGAAAACTTGTGAGGAGAGAGAGAGCCGGCGAAGAGGAGTCGCCGGAGGTGTTGATGTCGCCGGCCAGCATAGAAATGGAGGGAGAGGGAAGCAAAGGCGGTGGGGATGGGTGGGCCAGAAGGCGTTGCCGGTGTGCGTCAAGTGAGGTGTTGATGTCGCCGGCGATGGTACGGCGGTTGGGTCAGAGAGGAGAGAAATAAGGAGTGCGGGCCTGCGGGGAAGGGGGACGGGAAAGAGAGAGAAATGGGTTGGTTTGTTGTTTTTCTTTTTTTTTTTGTGCTTTTTTATTAGTTATTTTATGGACCATTGGATCTAACTAAATGGGTGGCTTAGATTGGTTCCTAAAGTTCCTATATACATAGAGTTCCTACCGGAACCTAAATCTAAGTATATATCTATATAAGCTAGTTTAGAATAGTATCCATTCCCCATCTCCTAATTCGACGTTTTAAACATCAATTGAAGATTCTATGTTTTGGACTCTTATTACTGCGGTGAACTCAGTTGGCAGCCATGGAAAACAGTGGGAAATTTGGGCTCATTAAATTAAAAAAGATCAGATACAAGCTTGGAGACAAGGGAAATAAAAGATAAGAAGTACACTCCACAACTATCTGACAACAACAAGATGATAACTGATCAAATGACCAAATCTCCGAGTTACTTCCTATTCATAAACCCATGACTAAATGACATAATTACCCTCCATTTCCTTCATGAATAAGTGGTTGTTTGGTTAGAACGCCAGATAGGGTTAGAAAATGAGAACGGAAAAGAGGAGAAGAAAATCAACACTGGCACAAGGGAATTCAACACACCATCTGTGGTGTTTGTCATTCTTATAACCCTGACTGTGGAAATCACAATAATCTGTTTTAGATCCGTGCAAATTCGACAAGGGATATGAAATAATTGTTGGGCACTAAACACTCTTTGGTAGCTTTTTTGTTTTGTTTTTTTTTTGTTTTTGGTAAAATTTAAGTAATTATATTAGCTCAGACAAAATTCTGGGAGATTGCCCAGAAGAGAACAAAGTTATATTACATCATCACCTAATCAAGGTAAATAAGCTAAATTGCTACTACTTTTTAACTTTTTAAGACTGCTCTTCAAACTTTTTAGCTTTGTTGTCAATTGAAAGCTAGCCGTGCTTTGTATCTGGTTTTCCCATACACCCCTTATACAGTCCATGAACTCTGTGGATTTGCTCCACATGTTAAAGTACTTAAAAGAATGCTTAGGACCTTGAACCTCCTTATTGAGTTTGATCACCAACGGACAATGATCAAACAGTCCCTCAGGATAGAAATGGGCGTGACTTTCTGGAAATTTGACTAGCCAATCATCATTGTGGAAAACCCAGTCAATTTTACTGCATACTCTTGTCACTCCATTCTGTTTGTTGTTCCAAGTATATCTAGCACCACTGCATTTCATTTCCAATAGCCCACAATCATGCACACACTCTTGAAAAGGTTGAATTTCAGCCAGAGTTACTCTGGATCCTATTCTGTCATGAGGAAACATCACATTATTAAAATCTCCTCCAACTATCCAAGCATTATCCACATTTCGAGCAATTCTCCTCATGTTATTCCATAATTCCACTCTCTCCTTGCTATCATTGTAACCATAGACCATTGTTATGTAGAAAATATCCTTCGATGCTTTCAAAATAGCTTTGCCATGAATTAATTGACCTGTCATCATTATAATATCAATCTCATTGGTAGCTTCTTTTGAGAGCTTGCCTTTGGACTTTTTCCATGTGTTTTGCTAACAGAAATGTCGGTTTGATTTCCTTCCGACATTTAACCTATGGATGTTGGTTAAGGCATTTGTCCTTCCGTTTCTGTACATCTGTGAAGCCTTCTCTTGTCAAGTATTGAGGTTCATGATGGAGTGTTGATAATTCTGTGTACCATTGGTGTTAGGTTTGGGCATCACACGTGCAGAGTGAAACATAGGTCATCCATACCATAGATGCTAAGCTAGAGGCTTCATGCCGAGTTTAAAAGGCTGGACTGAATGACTGATTTAGTGTGTATTCAGTGAAATATTAGGCTCTTACATGTTCAGGTCATGCTGGCTCATGTATAATTGGATGCTCTGCTGAGAAATAGGATACGGTTAAAAAAAGCCAAACGATCCTGAATAAACTACTGCCTTGTTGATAATACACTACAGAGCAATGCCATTATAAAAATTACTCGCGTTTACCTATCTCCTTTGCATACCCTTTTTTATGACATTTATTGCAATAAAATTAGCCGCAGTTCGAAAATAATATTTGATCAGCTAATGAATGCAGCTTTGATTGTATATTACTCTAGTGCGCCCATGAGGAGAGTAGGATCCCATTTTGAGGGACATAGTTTTCTAGAGTCTATGTTGGAACGAAAGCATAGCATGTGCCCAATTTTTACAGAGCCCACTGTCTTCACATAGGTCTTTCTGATTTGTGCAACAGCCTTTTCACTTCTGTTACTCTAGTGCGCCCATAAGGAGAGTAGGATCCCATTTTGAGGGACATAGTTTTCTAGAGGTCTATGTTGGAGCGAAGGAATAGCATTGGCCCAGCTTTTAAAGAGCCCATTGTCTTCAACTAGGTCTTTCTGATTTGTGCAACAGCCTTTTCACTTCTGTTAGTCTCAGTGGCAGAGTTGAACGCTGAGGCGATATGCAATCAGGGATATGTATCCTATGATTTTGCCTGTATACTTAAAATGTTATCAGAAAATCATTACGAAATCCAATGAAAGGAAGAAGGCAAGTTGCTTGCTTTTTTTTTTTTTTAAGAGTTGATTGGGCATCTGATTAAGTCTCATGTGCTGCTATTAGCTTTGAATTTCTTACTTTTCAATACGGTACTGTAGAAGATCCTTTCAAAATGTAGCTTTCTGGATTGAAGGGAGCTTCTTAACAGGTGACTGGTTTTAGAAGTTCTGGTTTCAGACTGTTATGGCTTTATAAATTTAAGAACTTCTATATGAGGTCGTTTTGCAGCCTTATTCTTCAAGGTCTTAGTAAGGAAAACAAAAAAGAAAACAGAGCAAAACACAAACGATTGGCTGCTGGCTGTCATTTGGATTCTTTCCTATGTTTGATTTCAAGCAAAACGGATTTGATTGAGTATTCCTTCAACTTCTTTTAGGAATCCGGAGTGGACTTAGAGACGGGCTTTTTGCTTTATGGCCCCCCTGGTTGTGGCAAGACTCTGATTGCGAAAGCTGTTGCTAATGAGGCTGGAGCGAATTTTATTCATATCAAGGTTGGTTGGTCCTCTCCATCTTTGTATGCCTATTCAAGGCTCAAAGCAGTTTACTAACAATATGGTTGGTTCTGCTTTTTTGTCGCAATGAAGGGCCCTGAACTTCTAAACAAATATGTTGGTGAAAGTGAAACGCATATTAGGAGGATATTCAGTCGGGCAAGGACATGTGCGCCATGCATAGTATTCTTTGACGAGGTATATATCTTCTGCTGCTTCTTAGTACCCGTGTCTTTGTTCATATAACTGACATGAACAGATATTGCATTTTCTCTTTTGACCTTTTTTTTCCAAGAATTGAAGTAATTGCATAGAATGAGAGCTCCCAAAACTTTGCTTTAGAGTCTGATCTGTCAGTATTGCCGTACTCATTAATGCTCGAGTATCTTCTATCTGTTGCAACTGCATGGAACGACAGGGGCTAAAATTTGGCCTTCTGAGTAGTTTAAAGAGTTTAAATGGTCATTGCATCGGGAGTTTAGTTAGAAATTATTTCTCATGTACCTTGTGTCAAGTGCATGTACCTGATGCCTTGATTATCCTCTGTTCACATCCGATTCACGTACTAAGTCAGATTTCTGTTTATGTTCGTAAGCAACTCTTGTTGACAATTGCCGTGGAACAATGAAAAGTGCTGTTGATTTCTAACATGCCTTTCGCGTTGCCAGGTTGATGCACTAACAACAGAACGTGGAAAAGAAGGGGGGTGGGTCGTGGAGCGACTTTTGAACCAGGTCTTTTTCCTTCTGTCTAAGAGCAATAATTAATGTATTTTTATAAATGCATATTTTGTTCTGCATTATACTGGAATAAAGCAAAATGACACATAAACTGTCTGCACTTCATGTATTGTGAAGTACTCCCTCCATTTATATCCAAATGGCCCATTTGATCATAATGATATTCCCGTGAAATATAAAGTGAGTCCCTTGGATACTAATGGAGGGAGTAGCAGTCAACCGGAAACAACTTTTATATATATTCAACGCTGGAGTAAGCCTTCATACATTTGACCCGCCAACCTCACAATTGGTGGGAGCCTTTGAAGTACTGGGGTAATGTTGTAACAGATGAGTATTTGCTGATACTGAATCCTGCTAGCTGACCTTAATTTGGGACTTCAGCTTTGTTATTATAATTTGTATTTGCTAAAAGAGTACCTTTCCTATGCAGCTTTTGATTGAGTTAAGCGGTGGAGATCAAAGGCGTGGGGTTTATGTAATTGGTGCAACAAATAGGTAAATTTTGCATTAGGGGCTTCGGTTTCATATGGTTTGTTATATTTTCAGATCGAAAGCTTAAGTAACTTATTGTGCTAGGCCTGATGTGATGGACCATGCATTGCTGAGGCCAGGAAGGTTTGGAAAACTGTTGTATGTCCCTTTACCCAGTTCCGTAGAACGTGGCCTGATCTTAAAGGCTCTTGCCCGGAAGAAGCCAATTGATGCCAGTGTAAATTTGCTAGAGCTGGGGGAGAAGTGTGAAAATATGAGTGGTGCTGACCTTGCTGCAGTGGTTAGTTTCACGATCACTATTTTGTTAATCAGTACTGTCGTCTCCTTGTGCCCTTCATACCTAAAATCGGAAAGGAAAAGATAAAAAGTTGGCACATGGTCCGAACTAGTTTAGGGGTACTAAGTTATACTATCTTATGTCAGATGAATGAAGCTGCAATGGCTGCATTGGAAGAAAAGCTCACATCAACCATGACCATGCCTGGTTCTTGTTCACCGAACATCAAGTCTGTTCATTTTGAGCAGGCCCTGAACAAAGTTAAGCCATCAGTTTCCGAAAAGGTATCCCTTCTTTTTGTTTCCTTTTTGGTACTATAAACCATAAATGCTTTGCCACGGAACAATGCACCACTAACTCGACAATCTAATGTTGTACTTCTTTTAACTGAGCAGCTAAAGAAGCACTACGAGAAGTTGTCGCAGACATTCCGAGCTGCCTAATATGCTAAATCCAATACAAGATTGGTATATGCTATGATGGCCTGTATGGCTGGATGCTACAAATCTACAATTGACAGCAGATTTCTGAACATGTATATTGCAAGAAATGAATCTGCTGCAAGATTTGCTGCTGATTTTGAACAAGTTATTAGATCTAAAGAAATTTTTGAGATATTAGACATAGGTACAAATAACCCCCCCCCTTTAGCAGTAAGTCTTGTGTGAGACGGTCTCACACTAACTTATTGTGATACCATTTTTATTTATATAAATTGTGACATCTTTTACATTTATAGTAACCATTATACTTCTTTTAGTGATTGATTTAGTTTAATGTAAGATTAGAATGCTCCATATAAAATGAGTAAATGAGTTATTTCATAAATTATGCCTAATTCTATGTTTTGTGACCCTTTTAAATCACAACTTATGTGATTAAATCGTAAACTAATAAGATCACTAAAAAATATATAATGGTCACGATCAATGTTAAACGGTTCACTTTTTAAACAATTAAATATGTCTCACAAAAAATTATCGTGAGACCGTCTCATATGAGACTTGTTGCCCCTCTTAGTAATTGTACTTTTTCTTTTTAGGGACGGAAAATCGAAATTTTGTATGTTTTGGTTGTGCTGCCAAAGCATGACCAAGGGGCACCTCTGAAGGCTCTAGCACGACTGTATTCACCTCCAAGTAAATGTGTACAACGTGCTAGATTTACATTTTGACAATGGTTCTCCGACAAACACTTTTATTCCTACGTAAAAAGCAAGTATACTTTTTGTCAAAACTTAAATTTGTCTACGACTTTACTTTTATTGTGTAACGTAAGATTGTTATTAGAAAAACAAAAAAAAAGTTGCATTGAATTATGTTTGTTGAATTTTTGTAAGAAGTAGAAAATAAAGTTCCATTGAATTCTTTTGGCTGAATTTTAAAAACTAATAAACGATAGCACACCATTCATACATTACAATTTACATGCCATTTATTCCAAGATTCAATTGAACACACCAGCAAACATCATAATTTGTTCCCACACATGATACATTGGAAGCCACTTATTCACACAGCAGTCAAATCACCCTTTGGGAGTACGTGCATGGTTAAAGCGAAGGTTTTGAACTCATCAAGAAGATCTCCTTCAACAATTTTAAACCTCACTAACTGGTTTTCTTCATCTATTTTCTCGACGACCTCTTTTGCAACACACTTCTTCCCATCTGTATAGTCGACACAAGTCATAACCACCAATGATTAATTCACTTTGTAATCATTTGTAAAATGATTTCTCTGTCTTTAGTTTCTCATCTCATTTTTAATAATTTGAAATGTATTTTTCATAAGAGTACATCTTATTAAAATAAAAAGATATTCCAGTAAGTGACAATGTAATTTTGAGAATTTTAGTTGGTACCCATGATTGACAATTCCAATAGTGTTTGGAGATAAGCAATTAGCAACCTAATGCAGTTTTTTAAACATTTGCTACTCTTGTTGTTCAAGCTCCATGTAAATTTTGGTAGGAAAAGGACTACATAATTCACATAAAAAGTATACTAGTATATGAGAACTCTAAATAATGTATCATGGACTAAACAGTGATTTCAATTTTCAACGACAAAGATGTTACGACTTGCGACAAGCTGACAAGTGAAAATTTCCTTTTAAGGAAATGGCTGCGATGGTATATCTCCTCCTCGATGTACATGTTTTAAAGTGAGTAAGGTAATTTAACCCTAGAGAACTGATAGAGGGAGCACTGTGCTCCACAAATTCTCGTACAACACACAAAACGACAAGCAAGTCGAAGGGCACCGGAGCAAAACCAAGCAGAAATTGCAAAGTAAGGGAGGAAGGGCTTCTAAGCAAATAAAGAAAAAAAA